>PVJD01004839.1:0-127427 GCA_004026545.1 Mormoops blainvillei | reverse complement strand
GTGATACTGTTTTAAATATTAATAAGTACAACAGTATAAAATGATTACATATGATTCAAAATAATGAAGAATATATATTTTATCTAAAAACTGTCTAATATACAACTTTAAAAGTTGTAAAAGGTGTATGAAAGAATTGTGATTAAATGTAATAAAGTAACCTCAAATGATAGAAAAATTCTGGAAAATATGAGAGTAAATAGTTAAAAATTTTGCTAAGTTGAATATTCTGAAAATTTGGTTATTAGTCTCATCCTTTTATTATAATATTATAGACAGAAATAATCATAAAATTAAAACCGAAAGCACAATATTTCATATGGCAAACATGTTCACGTGGGGTAGGTAATATTAAGTGTTTTTTTAAAAGAAACCAAGAACATTAATTAAATAGAAATAATTATCTGAATTAAAAATAAATTTTCAGTCATAATTTTTAAAAACACAGGAGAAATAACTAACCCTTCTGGCAGTCAAAGTCCCAATAAGAAAAGAGATGACACACTGAAAAATTGTAGCTGAAGAAATGAAGGAGCTATGGTCAAAGGGCTATTCAATTTAGAAAGCCATGATCATTCCTAGGTTTGAAGGAGCAAAAGAACATCTTACAAGGAACTTAATGTTTGATATAGAAACCAGATATAGCATTAAAATGTTCATTGGTGCCAAAATGTGAGAGTTAAGGTAACCATTTTGGCACAGTCAAAATGCTTTGCCTGCAAAATGAATTTTGAATCAGTTTAAATATGAAAATTTCACCCAATAATTCATGCCCATTAATTCAACAAATATTGTCAATCACCTACTATGATAAAGCTGAATTCCTAAAGCACTGGGTACAACAGCCACCCAGCATGAAGAACAGCATGTAGTTCTTGCATTTTAGGGTTCTTACAGTTGATTTGGGAATATTAGTCCTTAAACAAGTGTTAATATATATAAACATATAATCACAAATTGTGATGTATGCTGTGTAAAACACTTCATTATGTACTTTATATCCTCATAAGATAACTTTATTGCTTTGCTGCCATCGCTTTTGATGGTTGTATTTTTGTGTGTGTGTACATCATTGCAGATTGCATGTTCCAGATTCACAATCAAAATAACTTCCCTGTACAGATAAACTATGTTGTGGTAATCTCATATCCTCCAAAGAGCTGCAGTTTAAGTAATACCCTAAACAAGTTAATGAAATTCCAATGTATGTTTCCCCAAAAGTAGTTTTTCCATGAGGATCGTCTATCTCATTAAGTTAGTTTAGCTAAAAAAAAGAAAAGAGTTTAAAAATTAAAGCCACAATTAAACATAAATGAAGAAGATTTAAAATTCCCTTTGAATTCAAAAATAAAGAGTAATTAGGGAAATATTGCTTAGTAACTCAGTACATATTGCTAGTTGCATTAATTATTATTTTGTCACATTTAATAACTTCATCTTTCATAGCATGAGTAATTAAGTACAAAAACAGGTTTTATATTGTGATCAAACAGTATTTTGTCACATCCACCCTATCGATGTGTTCAAAGAAAGTGCTGTCACAGTTTCGTGAGTAAAGAACTTGTAAGTCGATAAGTAGAAAATGTCTCAGTTTAAAGAACATAAACCTAAAGCCTGGATGGACTTGATAGCATGGGTAAAGATATGCAAAGAAAGACTTCCAGCAGAAACTAATTTAACATAATTCTTACTGTCTATGGCACATGGATGCTCTTTTTTAGTACGTCCGTTGTAACTCTTGCTTAACATCACACGCAACTGGAGCCTCCACAAAGAAACTTCTCAGCAGAAGGGGTATTATATTAATGGGTGAAGTCTTTTTTAAATGCTGGACAGCAAATAACAGAAACACGAAGCCCATCAGCCTCAATGATGTGGCTGGCTTTGACAATGGGATAAAATAACTTGTGTGTATATGTGCATGTACACATGTGTAGTTGTTTTTAAAAACATACTGGCCAAGCTTTAGAGATATGCTGCCTTATGGTAACAAGTAAAGGATAGATAATATACCCAAACTAACCCAAACAAGACTAATATCATCTAAAAATCTGTGAAATGTGAAATAATGAATACCACAGATGACAATAAAATGACATCAAATGACCTTTTTTCCATGTTTGATGATGTAGAAATTTTCGACTATATGTAACTAATTTTTGACCCTTTTGGGGATCAGAAGCTGCTTTCAAAGGATTTGAATCTGCCTTTGGATCGGCCTCTTAGTGTATCTGAAGCACACATCTGGCTTGACTTTCTGATTATAAGCATTTTTATAACGAAAAGTCAGCCTTGTTGGGTATCAGCAGATGCCATTTTGAACCATCCATTATCTGGATAGCCTGAAGTCTGATTGAGACAATTGATATTTGAGATTGATTGTCTATTTGGCAGCCATTCCTAGACATTGTCTAAGCTCTGACCCTATACCTACTTGAGTCACACTATAAAGTTAGATTTCTAGACCACACAATGCTATAGACAGTATTATGTAACAGTTAGGTATTAGGTTTCATATGCGAGTGGAGTTGAGCATATAAAATTATTCATCAACCTGTTTTTTCCCTATTTAAGACATTGTACAAAATATCATTCTGTTTTCTTTATTTGTATAGATACACGATGATCTATTTTATAGTTTTAAAGCTAAGGAAACACTATTGCATCCAATGAAATGTGTGCTAACATTTAATTATAAGATATGTGTTTCTCACGGTGTTTCTCATTTTCTTGGACTTCCAGGGTGCACAGATATAATTTTGTGCTCAAAATTGTTCTATCTTTCCCCTCTGCTTCTTGTGTTTTAATATTTTTATACTATATTAGTTTATTGGGAATGGCTGAAAATCCATTTTGAACTTTCCAGGATAGATATAATAAATGAGTAAAACAATATGAAATTTAAATATATTTGCATGACTGATAAGGAATATAACATTAACTTTATACCAAAAGTTAATAACAACAAAGAAAGTATTTTATTGTTTTATTTTTTACTTGGATATTTTTATACAGAACTCATTTTAAAAATAATACTAAATCTTTTGAATCTTTATATACTCAGATATAAATAAATTTTACTTTGCTTTCTAATATCAATTTCATCATGACTGTCTCTGAAATCCAAAAAATAGTTAAATCTAAAAACAACTTTATTCAGACAGAGGACAAAGTTGATTTATACAAAGTAGTACAAAAATTGGGGTTTCAGAGTGTTAGATTATTTAATAAAAAATGGTGAGTTTCCGCACAAGATCACAATGATTCTTAGATTTCTATTCCATAATAAGCAGGGCACAAATTTTCAGGCTGTTTAATGACAAACATGCATGTTTCCACTTGAAAGCATGCTGTGGTCTAGAAGCAAATCTGAGCAATTTATTCCTACATAATTTTGAACAATTGTTATTCCCAGACACGTAACCATTTGGCTGCACTGCTGGAAGTCAGTTTACTTTTTGACATTATCTAATCATCTATAAATCTTATATCAAGTTCTTTAAAAGTAAAGGGCTATTATGAACTGCATATTTTAACATTTTAATGTTACTATGAAAAGGGTTAAAATATTAATATGTGCCTTACTTAATCCCACTTTCCCTGGATTAACATTAGGTCTCAGTATACATAAAAAATGAGCATCAAATAATCATGATTTTTACTGAGGCTTTACAGTATATATATATATATCAACAAATCTGCCATTATTTCTTAAAGACCTAGATAAATAAGGTAGTTGAGAACTCAGTTGTAAGTATTATAAATTGAAGGCTAATGAACAGCACTTTTTTTTTAAATTAATGGACAGGATTATGTTATAGAATGTGATACAACCTAACAATGCTTTTTAAATTTTTTTTTAAGTTTTATTTTATGGATAAATGTTTTAAATTCTTCATATGCTCTGGGCATTTTGAATTGATTTTGGACAGTTTGTTTGGGGAAGGAGTGTCCAGATGTGACATAATTTCTTTTGGCATTCAAAAATTCAAAACATTCAACCCCCCAAGTACTTTTATTTCCACTGGCTCTCTTTACGTTTTCTCTGTTTAAGGGAAAGTGGGCTACTGTTTTACTCGGGAACACTTTATTATCTCTTCAATCAAAAACTCCTTCACATTTCTCCTTCTGAAATTCAATCTCTCCTTCAAGGTCAATCTCTACTAGCTCTTCCTTTATGATCCTTCTAACATAGCATGCGTGTTTGTTCTTTTGAACTTTTAAAATACTTTATACTTCTATTGTGACACTTGTTTTCTGCTTCATATTGTTTGGCCACACATATATTATCCTGTCTCTTTCTTGGCAGGGACTGGATCTTATTCATTTATTGTCCTCAGAACTGCTTAGCTCCGTGCCTTCCACAAAACAGGGGCTTCACAGACATGCACATTTTTAATTTTCTGTGTTATACCACTCCTCTGCTTGTGGGAAGGACATCTTTACATAATGGAAAGTCCTAGTACAAAAACAACAATAAACCTGGGCTCAAACTGCAACAGAGTGGTCTAAAAGTTTTATTTTTTTCTTTCAACAAACAGGTTTGGATCCCCTGTGGTTACCATTATATTACCTGAGTTGGAAAGTAGAGAATTAGAAAAGGTCACATTGGCCAGCATTTTGCCTTTCTTATCCAGAATGTAGGTAAATGATCAATTTGATTTTTTCTTTCATTACCTGTTTGCTTACACTCTAAAACTAGAGTAGAGGTCTTGAAAATGTGTTTCCCATAGCTGTTTAGAAGCTATTAAAAGGAGAAAGGATTTGGAGCCAAATGGGGAACAAGCTCTGTGGCTCTTCCTTCTTGCTCTTTAACCAAGGCAGTGCTAACTTTCTTTCTTGTTTTATATTTAAAATTTTAGGAAAAAAAACCCAAAAGAAACTCTCATATGTACAATAAAACAACAACAGGAAAAAAAAAATTGTAAGCCACTTTGGAGAGAAACGCAGTACTAAAAACAAGGCCACCTCAGGAGAATTATATTGCATTATTATATTTTATTTCTTTTGTGATGAATCTCTATCAGTATTCAAATGGAACTCTTATTTTTTTTACAACGTTTCAACCAATTAAAAGGAAAGTGTATCATTAAACTTATTAAAAGTATTAGGCATGTCTATATAAAGCACAGTGTTCCTGTAGACCAAATAATTTAAAATAGACATGGGATTAAATTTCTTTATAAAGGTCAAATAGCACTCAGTTGGTCCAAAAACACCCAAGTGAAAACCACTTCAACGAGAGTGATCCTGTTTGGTTCAGTGACTCGTCTTCTCCGAGATCCTCTGTATCTCCCCTTTTCTGAAGCAAGATGACTGCAGCAGCTCCAAGCATCTCATCCTCTCACGACATTATCCAAAACCAAAACGTTACTTAAAAAAAAAACAAAAAAAACCCTCGCATCTGTCTCTCATTTTGACACGGACAAAATTTTCCCAGAGCACTGAACACACTTTTTCTAGTTATGGGTTGATGTTCATGTTCTACCAGCAAGAGAAACTAGAAATTGGAAAGTACAGGATTTTCAGTTTCTATCAAGAGTGGTGGGCCCTGTCATCAAGGAGAAGGGAGAGAAATGAAAGCTCCGTACCAAATAGCAAATGAGAAATAGAGTCAAGGAAGGGTGCTTAAAAAAAATAAAGAGCCAGATTCTTATCTATATTAAATTAGTGTGATTAATCAGGTTCTGAAATAAACTATATTTAAACAGTTACTTTGAATAAAGCTGTATCATTTTAATTTATTATTTTTGTTCTCTTACAATGTTAACATTGCAAATGGTTAATTGTATATCACTTGTTTCATTGCTGATTCACTTCCAGTTTGTCATTCATTTACAGATTGTCATTCACTACTTTGCCTTTTGAAGAAAGATTAAAAAGCAAGTCTGTTTGAACTCGGCATGCATTTTTGATTGTTGATGCCATTTATGCATAGTGTGAATTAAGATGTGCTTGTATTTTTTCCTTCTTTGATGCTTGTTTGTATGTCCAGCAAGCATGGCCCTTTGTTACTGCTTTGTTTCATCTCTTTTTTTCTATTTTATATCTGCCGGAGAAAAAAGATTAACATATTTTAAACAGATTTACATAACCAAAAGAGAAATACATTACTTTAGACTTATTTTAGAAAACAGTAGATACTGTAGAAAATATTTTCAGTTCTTCTACCCCAATTCCTTTCATCATGTATTGATACCTGAAGCTGTACAACGTCAGCTTGTAGAATTTATAATATCAGAACTTAGCATTTATATTTTTTCCATTTAATGTTCACACTAAATTTCACATTTATCAAAGTCCAGGGTCTTCCAACTTACTCAGGGTGTTTGAGTTGTAAACATTTTTAAAACAGTGAAGCATTAGAGGTTTAAACAGATTGTTTTATATATTTAATTTGTTACCAAAAAGCAAAAACCACTGCGAAGGCAGAACCTGACTTTATATTATATGCCAATTTTTCAGTTTACATAAATTAATAATTGATTTTGCACTCAGACACACTTATTGATCTATAATTAAAAGATCTCTAAAAACTCTGTTTTAGCTGCTTTGCATCCTAAAATGTAACCAAAATTTTACAATGCAAGAAAATCTTAAGTTTTTAAGGAGATTTAAAAGAGTACAGGCAAACCCTCTAATTCTTGGGTTTTGTTAGATGTCTTTAAATTTCCATTGTGAGATTTTGTATTTTGTTTCATCACTATGACCATTTTTATGTAAAAAACATCTTGGTAACCAGTATATAGGAAGGCAGGTAAAATTAAATATCGGTTTTAATGACTTCATTTTTAATTGCTTTTAATTTAATAATCACTATGCCACCAGTACCTCCGTTTCCTTGAAAGTTAGGTAAGAAAAATTGTTATTATACAGTTGCTTTAATGTTTTTGCACTTTTTCACATTTGTGATACGTGTTATGTTAAAGAAAAATGCGACCACCCCATAAGGAATTGTCCTCACCAAACAGGAGAGTTGGAGGGAAAGAGAAGGAAACTCAGGTTGCGGGAAGTGGGGAGGACAAAGCTGTGATACAGTTTCTGGAGAGGAAAAGCACGAAAGCACCTCGCTAGAGACAAGCGCTGAAGCAGAGAGAATAAATTCTTCCTCGTCGTGAATATGAACTCTGTCCTCAGTGACGGAGGAAAAGAAAAACGTTGGACAACAGGGGAGAAAGATTTTATTCCTTGTGCCTGTGATTTCGCTTTTAAGTTATTTTGTTTTATTTTTTAATTCATAAACATTTTTAGAGCAGTTTTAGATCCACAACAAAATGGGGCGGGAGTAGAGTTTCCGTATACTCCCGGTCCCCATTTATTTTCAGCTTTTATCAAAGAAGCATTTGCATTTGTTTTGGCATGAGAAGTCCACATTTTAAAGAAGAGTTCAAGTGCAGCAGTTTAACACATAAATAAGCTGTTCCTTCATCCAGTCGATCGAACAACCTTTAATATTACACTGTGTCAAATAATCTTTATGATATTTTGGACACAAGTCAGCAAATTTAGTGAAGATAAGCAAAGATTATATTCAGACGAAAGGTAGTAAATAGTACCTGAAAATAATTAGAAATCATTTTCCTTTATACTGTTAGTTTCCTATAACTTCTTATAACACCTTTATTGCTATTTTTACTGAATTATTTATGACATTTTAGTTTATTTACAAAAGACATGTTACCTACAGTGAGTCGGTGCCTCTGAGTACTCAGTCATGCTAAAACCAAGAGAAAAGAATTATAACTTTCTGTTCCCAAGAGGTTTTTTCTCATCTGCCCCTTTCCTTCCTTCCCTAATTGCCACAGCAACCCATATTAAAGTCCTTAATGCTTTTGGGCTGGGTTTTACAATAATCTTTCATTGTTTTGAAATCACGACTTATTCTAACCCATTCTATTTAATACCGTCAATGAATTTTCCTAAATCACAAATTTTACAGAGCCATTTCTCTACCTGGAAAGCAAGAAAGAATTAAAGTTTCATTGGCTTTCTTCCTTATCCTCTGTTGTTTATCTAATCAATGTGAAATACTATGTTCTGAAATATTGGACTCAGCTAAAACTAATTTAATAGATGGCAAAATTGGACACCATAGCAGAGGAGGGTAATAACTATCCAAGGATTTGGGGTTTGCACTCTTTTTGTGGAAATGAGCTGCAGAAAGGTGCTCTGATTCCACAGTACCTTGGCCCAGTTATTTAGATAAAAACATCTGCAGAACAGACAGAAAGGGCAATTAATCAGGTTAACACTGTCTGATAAAATGATCCCTTAAGACCATTCAATTCCCTTTGTTCTAATTCTGTGCTCTCAGGAGAAATATCTAATCTATAATTTCATCCCCTCAGAGAACATGCCTACCCAGGAGGGTATGCCCTTGCCGATGACTTGTCCCAGTTGTCAAGCCCCAGAAGATCCCTCCAATATAATTTCAAACATTGGCATTAGAGCTTATGAATTAGCCTCATGTGGATTTATCTCTAGTGACTTGCTCCTCCAGGACCAGAACACCTGTAGCTATTTGGCAAATTCACATTTCTAAGTCTACGCCAGGACCATGGCAATTCCATTAAACTCTATTTCTTGAGGCACATCCTGAAAACGCAGCCCAAGTTACCCACAAATGTTATTTAAATGTTAACTTGGTTTGACACACACCTTTAAATACCTGCTTGATTTATTTGGTGGTGGTCCTTTTTGGAATTTGTGTTAGACATTATTGCTTGCTGATGTCAGCAAAATAACTCGTACTACTGAAACAACCTGGGTTACTTCTATCTCAAATCGTTTCAACATATGGACTCTAAAATATAAAACTCTGACATTATACAACAGAAATTTCTAGAATAAAGCTATTTCAGAAAGATTCTATCAGTAAATTCTCATGTAAAAGAAATTATTCCATTTTAGATTTAGAGTAAAATAATTATTTCAATCATAAAAAATTAAAAGCTTCAGAAGCATTGATACTCAATTTTAATGTCTTCAGTATGCATTGTACACTCCCATTAACCAGCATGGTATCATGTAACTTGTGTATCATGAGTGTGATATGAACACATTGATGAAAAACTGTCTGAGTATTAATCCCATAGTGTAGTTCGGCAGAAACTTGTGTTTAGAGGCCTTGGTTAGATTTTCAGCTATAATGTGGGAAAATGATTTTGCCATGCTATGTCATCAATTCCTCATCTGTAAAAGGAGAATATAGTACCATTATAAGGTTGCACATATAGAATGCTTAAAATAGTACATAGAAAGTTTAGCTCTTATGATTATGTGTCAAAAAATGCTGGCTTATTGCAGTAGATTTGAAAGTCAGATACTTTTTGCTCCACTTTTTTGTGACTTTGCTGAGACCACAGAGTTTTTTGCCCATTTTAATGGGTCTTGTGACTATGAAACAAATTTAGGGGATTGTGAAGCGCTAAAATGTTTCCCCATCGATCTAACAGATTTTAAATGGCAGATTCTCTAAATGTGTCTCTTATGTGTTTTCATTACAAGATGAGAGTATCTATAACTTTATCCAGCTTAGTTTTGGTTGGTTTGAAGGAATCTACCTCTCTCCAGAAATGCATTTCCAGTATTTCGGTGACTCTTGGTTAAGAATTCTATATTGATTTAGAGTCTACTAAGGCTTCAGAATAAACTCAGAGATCGATTACTTTTTAGTCACAGTGCATACATATTATCTGAGTGTCCTATTTTCTTTTTAATAGGAAATGATTCTAATTATTTATAAATTTTCACATTATATATTAATAAACATATACTTATGAGTTATATAAAATATATTCTTCACATTTCAACCTCCATCCATGAACCCTGAATGCATGGACATATTATCTGGCTGGAATATGTAAATAATATGCTTTAAAAATAATTCAGAAAGCCATTTTATGGGTTATCTCATAAGTAGGTTTTAATTATGAACCTATTCATTGTTAGTTTTGTTAGTTTTTCATTGTTAGTTTTTCTTTAGTTCTCTAAAATACCTTGGTTACTAGACACTTTTTATTTTTGCCAAAGGAAATAGTTAGAGTTACAAATTATGTCTACTCTTACCTCAATATACATATATATATTTGTATATATGTTTATATATATATCAAATTTCCATAGGCCTAATCTTACTTAGGTATAATATATAATGCAACTCAAATCTTAACCTAGCTTTGGTGTACCATATATTGCTTTTCTCTACTTCAGTGACTGATGTGTGATTCTTCCAAGACAGAGTATGAACAATGAAGCATAAGATTTTACTTTTCCCTAATAATGAGCATATTCTGGATATGAAGCTTGGAATGAAATTTTGGTGTGCAGTGAGACTAGATATTAAAATTTTTAAATATTTATAAATGGCCATGACATGCTAAAAATTATATCTTTCCACCTGTGTATAAAATTTAGATAGATTTGAAATGTGATTATATTTTCTTTTTAAAAACTAATATTTTCCTCTGCTATTCTGATACAAAATGGTCACTTAAAATCAAGTTCCTAAAACTTTCTTTTTCCCTCTCCATCTTAAACTTTTTGCTTGGAGACATTTAAAGAAAAGGACAAAAAGAAAAAAAAAACCATCTGTGTGTCTCTTTGGAAATTCAGGTTTCTTGAAGATCAGGGACAGTACTCAATAGATCCCCCAACGTTTAAACTCTCTGAATATGACATGTTTTGTAATATTGATGTAAAGGCACATCAAAGTTGGTAATTCAAAAATGTGACCTGTCTCTTGTATTTAACTTTCAGGTGAGCGTATGAGTTCCCTCCTGCTGTGTCTCTTTCCTGTACCATTTAGGGCAGATTGAAGAATAGCAATGATTTTTCACTATGCTTTAACGGCCTCGTTTATATAATGATGGTATTAGTTTTATCATTTAAAAACAAAATATAATACATGAGTATCATAATATTAAAGCTTTGAATTTAAAATAAATATAATGTTGCATTCAGTGTTTTCAAGTAGAAAACACATTTTAATCCTCTAATAGTTAACTTAGTTTGGTTGATTAAATATCTAACTTCAATAATCTCTGTTTCTTTTACTAACCTATGCTCCAGCACTAATAAATGATCAATTGGTTTTAAGATACACTAGGTTTATGTGTGTATTCATAAGGCAATATTAACAAGCAAACCAGGCACTTTCATGTAAAAGAAGGAACATATTTTTGTTTAAATGCTGTTTCAATAGCCTAAGATATCTAGTTTCACTTATAATAATCTTTGGCATTGCTACTACCACTAAACATTTGGGCATGCAGTGAAATTGAGAAGTAAATGTTTATGGCTGAAATAATAACTAATGAGTGATCAAAAATGTCAAATAACACATATTATATATAACCGAATGATTTTTAGTTCATAATACCTCTCTACCAACTCCAACTTTGTATATATTAAGTCCATATTTTTATTATTTATGTTATATTCACATGGGTAAAAAGAGGAATTATTGAATATTTTATATTTTATGGAGTTGAAAATATAAAAATATTTTTATGCTTAATTTTTACCTTTGTCCTAACACATATTCATGAAGATTATAGATATATACTGCTTTTTTGTTGTTGTTGTTGTTGTTGTTAATTTGCATCTTTTCCCTGAATTAAGAAAACTAGTCAAGAACTTCCTGCAGTAGTCATAATTAAAGCTATCTATATTAATAACATAATAAAAGTTTAAGAGATCAAATGAACACAGTTAACTCAGTGTAACCTATATAAGCTATGCCTTTGTTAAAGACCTGAAGGTTACCTAACTACATAAAGATTACTTTAAAACCATTATAGAAGGAGCAGAATGAAATCTTTTCTGAAAGCAAAGAACTACTAACATTTGAAGTATATCTGTGTTTATATGTTAGAGCAAGTAACACTACATTCTCTAAAGGAGAATATATTTGATCTTCCACTCAACTATCTTATATCCTTGGAGATAAGTCTTTTTTTTTTCCTGTATGAATAGATATAATTCTAAATATCATGTGCTTGTCAGATCATGAAGTGACTTGGAGGAGGCCTTATTTTCAAAATTATCTTGTCAATTTCATTGTGACAGTAACAGAGGCAGGTAGCAGCAGTTTTCTTCTGATTATGTTAAAATCTCATCTATTATTTAGTTTAAAGCTGACAGCATATATTAAGGCTTAATGAAGGCTTTCAGTAATTTCAGACTAAATTTATCTTTCCCAATTTTATACATTTTTGTCATTTGAGTGTTATAATTTGATCAAAGGTTAATTTCAGGAGGAGTTTTCCCAAATTATTTCAACATTAAATAAGTAGAGCAAGAATTTTGGGGAAATATATCCATGTGAAGGTATTGGGAGAGAAATGGAATTATTAAGACAAACGTTTTTCAAAAGCTTTGACTTTTTTGTAGTAGGAGAATCAAGTCATTCCCATTTTTGTTCACATTCTCACCTAGCAGTGATCAAGTCTATAGCTTGGCCTCTCCCCACATCAGTCATCCTAATTCATGCTCTACTTGAGTACAAATGGTCTTAACTTCAATGGAGCACACTGGACTTGAATGATCTGTGGAATGGTATCAGATTAATTATTAAATATAAGAAGTCAAATATTTAGGTGAATATATGTTTAATGGTTAAACATATTGCTAATAAAATAATATTAAATTTAGTTCTTTAAAAAAATCTATTTACAAAATTGTATCAAGGTGGATGAAAGAGTTAAATATAAGTCCAACACCATAAAAGTCCTAGAGGAGAAAATACGCAGGAAAATCTCAGATATTCCACGCAGCACTATTTTCATTCATATGGCCCCCAGAGCAAGGGGCATAAAGGAAAGAATGAATGAGAGGGACTTCATCAAAATAAGAAGTTTCTGCATGGCTATAGAAAACATCAGCAACCTGATAAGGGAATCAACCATATGGGAAAATATATTTGCCAATGACACCTCGGACAAGGGTTTGATCTCCAAAATATATAAAGAACTCACCCAACTCCACTCCAGTAATACAAAAAATCCAATTAAAAAATTGGCAAAGGATCGGAACAGACACTTTTCCAAGGAGAACATACAGAGGGCCCAGAGACACATGAAAGGATGTTCAGCATCAGCACCACTAGCCAACAGAGATGCAAATTAAAACCACAATGAGATATCAGTTCACACCAGTCAGAATCACTATCATAAACAAATCAACGAACAAGTGCTGGCGAGGATGCAGAGTAAAGGGAACCCTAGTGCATTGTTGGTGGGAATGCAGACTGGTACAGCCACTGTAGAAAACAGTTTGGAATTTCCTCAAAAAACTAAAAATGGAACTGCCTTTTGACCTAGCAATTCCACTGCTGGGATTATATCTTAAGAATCCTGAAACACCAACTCAAAAGGACCTATGCAACCCAATGTTCATAACAGCACAATTTACAATAGCCAAGAACTGGAAGCAACCTAAGTGCCCATGAGTAAATGAGTGGATCAAAAAATGGTGGTACATTTACTCAATGGAATACTATGCAGCAGATTGGAAGAAGGAACTCCAACCCTTTGCAACAGCATGGATGGTACTGGAGAGCATTATGCTAAGTGAAATAAGCCAGGTGATGAAAGACAGATACCATATGATCTCGCCTATACGTAGAATGTAATCAACAAAATAAACAAGCAAACAGAACATAACCAGCAACATTGAAATAAAAAACAGACTCACAGTTATCAGAGGAGAAGAGAGAGGGGGATAACAGGGGAAAAGGAGGGGAAGGGTCATCAAGGAACAGGCATAAAGGACCCATCAACAAAGCCAAATGGGGGAAGGATTGAGGGTGGGAGGTGAGGAAGGGTGGGGCTGGGGAAAGTAGAGGCAGGAAAATGTTGACCAAAAAAATAGACGGGGAGGCTGAGAATAGTATAGGAGATTGAGAAGTCAAAGGACTGATACGTACAACCCATAAACATGAACTAAGAGGTGTGGAGATAATGGGATGGGGTGCAGGGCAGTGGGGATAAAGGGGAGGAAAAAATAAGACATCTGTTAACAGCATAATCAATAAAATATACCTATATATATATATATATTTTAAATCAGGAAAAAAATTGTATTACTTTTCTGTAGTTTCCTTTTTCCATCAATTTTTTTCTCATTGAATGGGATCAGTTAATAGAGAGTTTTCAGCCATTCTTGGAATACATGCATTCTTAGAGCTTGGGAAAAAGGAGAAGCTGCTTTTATTTTTTTCTGCCATTCTCTCTTGGAAATAACATTTTGATCCCATAGAGGACTGGTCTCCTTTAACCAATGCTGCAAGTATCTACCAACTTCAATGCTTTTAAAGAATTATCTAAATGTTATTGGGAAAACAATATTACAGTATACGTGTTGGGGTTAAAAACCTTTCTAACCTGGTGCAGAACCTAAATTCTTATAACAATTGCCCTGTATTCACAATAGGTATACAGTCTTCCTTTTGTATAAAAGTGTGGCAAGCCAGAATTAGTGGGTTAAAAAAAACCTGAATTCTAGCAACAAATGGGAGAGAATTTGGATATTTGTAAATTATTTTTGAATGACACAATTTGTCAATTAATGTGTAATTGCTGTAAATTAGGTTAAATTCCAATCTCAGAGTTTATAATTTTGGTGCATTATCTTTATTAAAATTGTTTTATATCAAATTATCACCTACATAAGTATCAGGAAATAATTTAGAAATGCTACTTACATTGAATCAAAGAAATGCATTGTGTTATAACATTGAATACCTCAAGTATTGGAAATGAAATGTTGTAGTTATCACAGATAACTCATCATAATGTTACTCTGTGAATTAGTAATGTACTTCAGGTTTTCAATGACCAGAAGCTGTGACCCACATGTTTGAGAAATAATAGATATATTAGGAAAGTTGAGCAGGCATACCAAAACTATAGAATGTGAGAAGTAAAGGGTTGATATAAAAAAAATTATATTCACCTCTTTTAAATATTCATTTGATACTTTCTAATTTTATTTTTCAAGTGAAGTTAAAATCAATATTATCTATGTTACTTTCAAATGAACAGTATAGTGGGTAGACAATCATGTACTTTACTAATTGATCCCCCAATATTTAAGTACCAGCCTAGTACCATACAAAGTCATTACAATGTACATGTATATTGTACAATGTACAATGTACCAACCACACTCCCTATGCTGTATTTTACACCCTTCTGACTATTTTGTACCTATCAATGTGTACTTCTTAATCCTTCACCTTTTTCAACCAGCGCCTTACCTACCTCCCCTCTGGCAACCATCAACTTGTCCCCTGTGTCTATGCATCTGTTTCTCTTTTGTACATTTGTTTACTTTGTTCTTTAGAGTCACATATGAGTGAAATTATATGGTATTTGTTTTCCTCTGTCTGACTCATTTCACTAAGCATAATACCCTCCAGGTCCATCCATGTTGCTTCAAATGATAAGGTTTCATTTTGTTTTATGACCAAGTTATATTCCATTGCATATATGTATCACATCTTCTTTATTCACTTGTCTATTGATGGATACTTGGGTTACTTCAATAAATACTGCAATGAACATAGGGGTGCATATAATGTCTCAAATTAGTGTTTTTGATTTCTTCAGATACATACTCAGAAATTGAATTGTTGGGTCATAAGGCAGTCCCATTTGTAATTTTTTGAGGAAATGCCTTACTGTTTTCCATAGTAACTACACCAGTCTGCATTCTCACCAACGGTGCATGAACATTCCCATTTCTCCATATCCGCGCCAATACTTGTTTGTTAATTTATTGATGCTATCCATTCTGACAGATGTAAGTTGATATCTCATGATTTCAATTTGCATAATTTGCATTTCTCTTATGATTAGTGATATTGAGCATCTTTTTATTATGTCTTTATTGGCCATCTGTATATCCTCTTTGGAGAAGTATCTATTTAGGTCCTCTGCCCATTTTTAATTGGATTTTTTTCTTGATGTTGAGTTGAGTTCTTTATAAATGTTGGATATTAACCACTTATCAGTTGTATTTTTGTCAAATATCTTCTCACATTCAGTAGGTTGTCTTTTTATTTTGTCAGCAGTTTGCTGTGCAAAACTTTTTAGTTTAATATAGTCCCATTTGGTATTTTAAAGAAACTAGGAGTTTTAAGGTAAAAGAACATTTTGTCCAATGTAGGAATTATGTTAAAAGACATAGTAAGAGTTGTCTGTATGTCTACACTCATCTTTTTTATCTTTACCAATTTCTTAGTTTGGGTTTCCTCCAAAGCTGAGCTTCACGTAGAAACTTGTGTTCAAATTATTGATTTAGGTGGTGAGACCAGAAAGCACTGATCATAGAATAAAGAAGTGATTCTATAAAGGGAAGGAAGTTAAAGTGAGATGTGCTAATGAGCGGGTTACCGCTGTGGGCAGCTGGGGCTCAGGCTTGTGGGCAACTGCATCAGAATGTACAGAATCCAGCTCAGAGCTGTCCTATCCATGGTGAAGAGGCTGTGGGCCAGTGAATATTTATTAACCTCCTCATGTTATTGGTTGAAGACTCTTCCTGGGAGAAACATTAAATCCGTGCTTTTCTCTCCTGCCCCACTGTACATTTCGGCCCTGTGTAAGTCAGAAAAGGCTTTCAGACTTAATGTTTCAAGAGTTTGCAGTTAAAACACAAAGCGTAAGTAGTCAGTGTGTGCCCTTGGTATGTGAGCAGGTACCCACAACTCTGTTCAGTATGAACTAAGCTTTATATATAGGAGTGGGAGGAGTAAAAATATAATTTTAGATACATCTATTTAGCATACACTATAAAAAGTGTAATAAAATTATTTGTAGAAGAGTGTTAAAGTAATATAATAATTTAAATTCATATCATCGTTAAACCGGAGTCAAGCAGGAAGCTACTTGTCAATGTGAGCGAGTAGGAAAAAGTAACAGAAAAGACTAGAAAAGGCATGCCACTCAGGAATGGCAATCCAAGGGGAGTCAAAAGTTTAATTCAAATAATAGAGGTGGTTAGAGCTTGTTTTTTTCAAACAGCATCAAATCTGGTCTGTAGGCTCTTACTTCAGTTCAGGAAGAAATGGACAGGTCTCTAGCAACTCTGTAAGTATGGGAAAGAAAGAGTGCAACTTCAATTAAAGAAAACAGGTGGGTTGTGATTCAAACCAGGCTGCAGTTTATGAGATAGAGGGTATGGTATACCATGCAATATCACCAGGGAAAATTAAAGAGAGAAAACCAAGTATTCATTGAGAAACTGCTAACACATGGGGGTGAGGAAGATTTCCTAAACTATGGTACAACAATAATGAAAGTCCTTGGCTATAAAACACTTCTGATAATTTAACTTCTAGGTGTGACTATTTTACTTGTCTGATTTCTGGCAGACCTCTGAAGTCCTAAAATGCTCATTTTGTGTTCTGCTGTGCTTCTTTAATCTCTAAGATGATAGAGAATTTGTCAGCCACACATTCCACTGAGCTGTTTGGCCTGCCAGAGCAGGTCGGAAGGATTATGACTTTTCCTCTTGTGATACAACACTTCTGGAATTCCATCATTCGTGCTTGTGGTTCAGATATCTGGGTGAATGAAATAGGCATGTGTGGGCCTTAATTGGCATTGCCATCTGATAAAAACCACAATTTTCAATTAAAAATAAAAGAAAATTAAAGAGAGAAACCAGGTGTCCTGTCTTTCAGTTAGGCTACAATGAACTACCATATCTAAGCACCAAGAGTTAACATGATCTGTTTATTCAAAAATATATCACAAGGGCCTAAAATTGTGTCTAATATTTAGAAGATGCTCAATAATTATCGTTAGAATTGGTGGGTTGGGGTTTGGGGTAAGTGAGCATGATGAGACAGATACAGAGCATTTTTGGAAGGAGGGTGATATTAGAGGGAAACAGAATAGGAATTTAGCTGGATCACTCAATCCTCAGTACTAGGCAGTGACTTAATTCAAATTTCCATTGAATTTAATAAGTTCTGTTTATATTCAAACTTCCTACTTGAATTACACTTAGAATAAAAAGGAGGCATTTACTAGGTTTAGATTTCAGGATCTCAGAAAAATAAGGCATATTATTATTGAACACTGCTTTCCAAGAACTCACCAACTTTTTATTGATATAAAATATGCTTTCATTTCACAAACAAATAACAAAGCAAAGAATACTTACATCATGGGATGATGATGTAGGAATTCATATAAGGAATTAGCAAGCAAAGACAACTTTGTCTATAATAATTGTGCCCTAGGAGTAAAGATAAAAAGTTGGGTGTTTGGATGATGTTAAAAAACTTAAAAACACTAAGTCAACTTGCTGAAATATAAGTCAACTTTGTGATTAAATAGAAAAGGGAAACAAAAGAAGAACAGAGGAAGTAGTTATATGGAGTTTTATCAGAAACCAATTAGGGAGGAGTTTGTGAGTTTAATAGTATAAAGTAGAAAAAAATGAGTTGGTATTCTTCCTTCTTTTGGAAATGTTCAAAGAGTGACTATGTGATGAATTTTCAGAGGTGGGAACAGAAATTTTTTTAATTTATAATTGAATGGTATAATGAATGTGTTACTAGATTTCAGATGAAGAGACAATAAGAACCATTGAATTGGAAAATCATTCAGTCTGAGAACTGAGAATGTTAGACATAAAAACATAAATTAAAGTAGGTTTCTTCATTTCTAGCTTCATCACTTAACTCTCAAAATTAAACTGCATTTCTTAGTTTTGAAAAACTTTAATGTTTCACATGTTGTCATACATAATTAATTTTAAACGCTATCCTTTGTTTCGTGATATATTAAAAACAACTTTAAAATACATGTGCATCCCGTAGTTATATACCCCAGATCATTTTATTCATGGTATTTTTGCTTAATATGATATTGAGTGGTTACCTATATCACTTAGGGCAGAGGCTTAAAGCTTCTCTAACAAAGACATTTCAAAATACAGTGATTTTAATTACATAGATTTTATGAATCTCTCATGTAATAGCCTTAAAGTGAGTGAGTTCCGGTCTCGTATCGTGTTACTTATGTTAGGGGAGGTAATTAAACATTTATTAAAAACCTAGTATGCCACCATGTGTTTATGTATATCTTATTTATGCTCACAAAACTCCATGATAAAGTAACTTATTTATCCATTATTAATCCCCTCTCTTTTTTAATTGATAGAGAAATTAAGTCTCAGAGAAAGTGACTTAGTGCTACTGAACTAACAATTGGTGAATTAGGTGACTTTAAACTTTGGGCCCTTCTGTTCTATCACAATATGTGTATTCTTTGTGTAAATTACTACTACATTTTTATTTGCATATTGAACTACCAGTTTTTTTAAACAATAATTATGACAATTATGTCAATATTGTATTTCTATTATATAGTATGTAATTAATGCTGTATTTCATACATACAAAACAAGATCTTACCAATAAACTGAACAATAGTTTGTTTAACTATACATTTATTTCATTAGATTTATATAATGTCAGCTACTACAATGCGGGTTACACTTACATTAAAGATAAATATTGTTCTTTTAAAAAATTCCATTTAAAATGGAATTTCAATAAATTACTGTTTTTTTTACCAAACACAGTGAGAGATTTTGAGGAGGTAACAATCATGGCAGAAATTCATTAATATTAAATATTTACCCCATAGCTCATCCTTATTGGATACAGCTGTCGATAAAATATGCCCTTACCTTTGACAAGTAGCTCCTGTGTTTTGCCTGAAGATTAGCTTGCAGCCCTGCTCTGTATTCTTTATCTTCATCACTGCACCAATCCTTTAATTAGGCAGTGAAATCTTCTGCATAGTGATTAGAAAATCTCAGTTAAGGACATGTTACAAAGAGATGTTTCTGGAAGCTACTCAAAATAGCTCTCTTCTTTGGAAATTCCTCCATGTAAAGTATCAAGGAAACATGTTCATATTTCAAAAGCAAATGACAACTGACCTTCAGTTAATCATGTTTGCCACATTTTTAATCTTCACTCCTGAAATGTTGGATGCAACTGAAGAAAGTCTTAAACCACTGTTGGCAAAGAATGGCAACTTCATTATTTAACATGTAAAGCAGAGGTTGTGACACACTTTTGTGTTTGAATTTAAACTGACTTTAGAATTCAAGAGGATATTCATATGCAAATAATGTTGTTACTATTGCACGCTAATAAAATCAGAAAATATACCTTAGAAATGTGAGATCCATTTTCATAATTATCCTATCACAAATACTTTAAATTGTAATACTTTATGAGAAGTGCTAATTTCAGCATAAAAATGTATAACCATGTGAAAAATGATGTCCTACTACCTACAAGACTATATATATATATATATAAATATATATATATATATATATATATATAGAGAGAGAGAGAGAGAGAGAGAGAGTATACAAGAAACAGGTCATATTTACAGGTAGTTTTATCACTATGAAGAAACTTTTTATTATTATATCAATTGTAACATTAAACTTATATTACTACACAAAACTAAGGTATGAAAATATTGATGATATAAGAAATAAGTTTAACACATAAAGTTTTAGTAAAATTGTCAAGGAAAGCTGATATGATGTTAGAACACTAATTAGCATCTTTGATTTTGGTCTGTGATTTGGATGAGTTTGTAATGATGATAAAGGTAAGGAAAGGTAAATTGTGTCCGAATAGTACAATTGGTATTAACATACTATTAGTAGATGGAGTAATAAACATGTTGAAATCATTATCACCATATTATTTTAAAGTGGTTAAAATCATACTATGTTACAAGAGTATATATGGAAAGGGCTATAAATAAGTATCTTTCACCAGCACAGAATTACTTCAATCTAATTCCAATTATTTCAAATAATGACTGAAAGATTCAATGGTTAATGAAAGTTTACCCTGTGGTTAGTCACATTCATGAGATAATTCTAGATTTTTAATTCTGTTGATAATCCCTGGAGCCGTTTCTTCAGAGCCTTTCTATTTTTGTTTTTGTCTCTGGTTCATTTTTATGTCTAGTATTCTCTCCTACCAAGCAGTAAATGATAGTTCTTAAGTATAAAAGCTGTGGATTTAAACTTTCTGGATAAAAATCTCAGTCTCTATCACTTGGACAAACTCTGTAGTATCTCTATACCCCGGGCTTCTTATTTGAAATATAATAATAATAATAAAAATAAAATAATCTGTGCCTTATTGGATTGTGCTGATGAAATGAATTAATATAGCTTGACTTTTTGGAACAGTGCCTAACAAATGGCAGACACTTAGAATATTATTTCTAAGTCAATAAAGTTAATTAATGTTAAAGTTTATTTTGCTTTCCTGGTGTCTTTTACATTGTGTTGGGTTATCTCCCTACGATGGAATGAAAAGTAGAAAATGAAAAAGGAGACCACATTGGAGGGATAGCTCAATCTTTCAAGTAGAAATTCAGTTTCAGCATCCATGGTATGTACATGTTTGCAATATTCCACTCTGCTCCCTACTATCTCTCAATTCAGAGACTCTTGTTCATCTTTTCCAGAGAATAAACCAGCAGATCTTTGTTTGTTTGTTCATTTTTTGGTTTGTTTTTTGTTCAAAAGGAATAGTAGTTAGATATTTATTCCAAAAAAATGTTGCCAAAACAAAATGGTTTCAATGTAAGAAAAAATATTCCCCCTAAAGTGTCCAAATAAAGCTAATCATGAAACTCTCAATAATGCTATCATTTTCTTATAATTTTGACAGTTTTTTCTTAAATGAAAAATTTTGCTGTCTAATATTAAACATGAAAGGAGAATTCTAAAATGTACCCACATGTCTAATACACTTTTATTTATATTTCTGTGCAATCTGTTCATTTCCTACACATACATTTTTTTTTAAGTGTAGAACACTTTTTTTAGACACTTGGAGACTGGAAGAACAGCAGTTGTGTTGTTATCCTGAACAAATATTAACCCCCTATTACTCCCACTTTTATTTGCAATGTGAGTATTCCCCCAAATCACAAGTTCCAGGAACATTTTACTGTGTAAGGCAATCCGGTTCTGTACTTAACTCACTACCAATTTAGGATTCTGTTTCTTCCAAGGATCTGATAAGTAATATATTATTTGTCTGTTTTCCAGCTCTCAAATATCTCTCTTTCTTTCCCCTCTCTTCTCTGCTTTTCCCCAAACCTCAGTAGGCATGCCTTTTTACAATATCATTTATCTTTCTCATGTGGCTGAAGAAAGAAGAAAAAAAGCATGAAATCAAGCATTTAGACCCCAAAGCCTAGAGAATATTTTAAAATAATAATATTTTTAAGTAATTGAGGCTATTCAACCAAAAAAAAACTCTGCTGATTTTCTACCAAATTTTCCAGTTCACTTGAGGGGGATACTGTTCAAAAAAATATACACATTATTTTCTTTGTATAACTACTCACCCCAACGAGGGGCTTCCATGAAGACCTGCTGAGAGAGGGATCTGAGGGCCACTGTGCCACATACGCTCTTCATCTTTCCAGTGCATCAGGCTTTGAATTATCCTGCTTGCAGAATAGACTAAATGAGCAATCAAGTTGTTTTAAAATATGAAGAAATCTATTTCATTTTCCTAACTCATTTCAGATCACATACAGAAGATCTACATTCCTTGGAAATAAATGTTTATATAATTTAATTAAACACAGAAGAAACAATTTCTGTTTTAAAACTTAACCTCCTTTTGCAATTCATTTGGTCTGTGTTGATTCCAAGAAGTGAAAGAATAAGGAGAGGGGGTAATTAGTGCAGAGGAAACTGCTAGTTTTCATCATTGTTGTGCACATGTATTCAAATTGGCTAAAATGATTAGATTTTAACCAAATAATACTTTTGAGACCAGAGTTTAATAATGATCTTTAACTTAATTGAGAAGTATTATTTCCTTTTAAACACAAGGTCTGTCCAGAGAAAGTTCATCCATTGTTAATATGACGAGAATGGTTTGTGCACCATCAATGTAACCTGTCAGCCAAGGAGAGTGGGCTGGAATGCACATGCATGAACAATGACAACTTCACTGTATTAGTCAATGGGGACAGTAGACACTATTGAGTGAGTATGTGTACTGTGTGGCTGTCACATTCAAAATGACTGAGCAAGCAGAAATGAATCTGCATCAAATTTTGTGTTAAGCTTGATCATTCTTCTGTGGAAACTATTCAGATGATTTAGAAGGTTGTAGCTAATGGCAATTGTTGATTGACAGCTTCATCACAACAATGCACCCACTCATGCATCATGTCTCATGCAGAACGTTTCGGTGAAACATCAAATCATCCAAGTGATTCAGTTCCCCTACAGCCCAGATTTGGAACCCTGAGACTTCTGTTTTTTTCTCAAAACTAAAATCACCTTTTAAAGGGAGGAGATTTCAGGCCATCAGTGAGATTCGGGAAAGTATGATGGTGTAGCTGATTTCAACTGAGAGAACTGTGTGAGGTCCCAAGGTACCTACTGTGAAGAGGACTGAGGTGCCATTGTCCTATGTACAATGTTTCTTGTATATTGTATCTTCTTCAATAAATACCTCTATTTTTCATATTATATGGTGGGATAGTTTCTGAACAGACCTCATATTTTGCAATTCAGGGAGGAAAAGAGGAAATAATAATATAAAATGCAATTTTTTCCTAGTTCTGCACCCCAATTCCCCTTTATTTGCCAAATAAAAACTGTAGGAATTACATTGAATGGAGGTTTCTTGTGATTGTTCCTTTCTGTTAAAGTGACAGAGATCCTAAGATTAAGTTAACTGATAATTTGTGAAGGTCAAGAAAGAACGATCATTACAGTAGCAGCCTCAAAACCTGAGTTTAAGTCTAGTAATACCTCACAGCTTGGGAGCTCAGTCATTTTATCTAAACTGTCCTATCTATGGTTCCCTTATTTATAAAATATCATTAAATATTATTTTTCCTTGCACTCCTTCAGGATTGTTACAAAGATTAAGTGAAGTTTTGCAAATGAAAGTAATTGAAACTTAAATGATAACATATGATATGCAAAGTTAGTATATCGCCTTCTTTACCTGTGTTAGTATTCATCAGAGAAATATATTAACATGATATATGGGTTTGCTTGATGGGTGCTGTGAGCTAGACTCCTTACAGGTAAATCTGGGACTGGAGGCCTTTGGTGCCCAGCGCACAGAGGTGTTTCTAATCCCAAGACTAACCCGGCCCACCCCATAGATCTCTTGAGATCCTGCAAGATCAGGCTTCCTCTAGGAAGAGTGGATTGCAAAACAAGAGATAGTTATTTTGAGGAATTGGCATGCGGAGCATGGAGGTTTGGCAAATCCAAATTTTCTTGGTGGGCTGGCAGGTTGGAGAGCCAGGGAGAAGCTGCTGTTCCAGTCCAATGGCTGTCTGCTGGGAGAGCCCCTTCTTGCTCAGAGGTGGGCTTTGTTCCATTAAGGGCTTCAACTGTTGTTTGTTTGTTTGTTTGTTTGTTTTTTGACACCACCCACATCATTGAGGGTAGTCTGCTTTACCCAAAGTCCACCAATTTAAATGTGATTTATATTATAATTTACAAGGTGAGATCATAGCATTTAAAAGGTTGTGTATGTGAGAGAGAGAGAGTGTTATCTCCATTTAGAGGGTTGTTGCACAGATTAATGAGTTTTTGTAAAGCACTGATTACAGTGCTGGCAAATTTTAAGGATATATGTTATATATGTTATAAAATTATTAGCATCGGAAATATGACTTTATATATTTTATAAAAATTGTTAGCATTAGAAATATGATTTAGTCTATGTGTGCCATATCTTTAAATGAAATCCTCCTTCCTGACCAACAGAGGAATTCTATGTGTCAATAATCTTCCTAAACTGCAAACTCACCATCCTTGGAGCTCAAGGAAAGATTTCACAGGTGTCACTCCAAGGGACCTCATAATAACACACAGCTGGCACACACCCTTGAGACTCTCAACTCTACTTTGCTATCGAAAAACAAAAATATCTTGGGAAGAGTAACTAACATAGAGAAGGCCAGAGAGATTCTGTTCTGTGCCTGGTTCATTTTTTGCTTTGTACAAGTTTGTTTTTCAGATATTTGGCAATATATGATTTAGGCAAATGTTCAGATTATTTTTTGTGACTTTAAAACTGCATAGTAAGAATAGAATTCATAAAAGGTAGAGAATTCAGGCATTCAGACCTTTCGAACTGAGGTTTGTTTGCCTAATTGCAATAGAAAGTAACAGATGTGTGCCTGGGCATCACCCTACTTCCGGATGGCGTGGACCCGACCTTTGATCTATCCTCTCCAACTCTGTGACTTTACCAATTGGCATATTGTTTGTGGTTATGTTTTATATTGCACAGTAGGTTAATCAATTCCTGCAATAACCTTGAATTATAAATACTCATTGTAATGGACCCATATAAGAGGACCCACATAAGAGCTACATTGATCTGATTTAGATACATTTTAGCATGTAATCATTTCTCAACATGAATCTAGAAGCAGTACAAATTATTGCTCAACTATCATGGATTTTATACAATAATGCATTGGAATTTAAGGATTAAATTAACCTATAAATAAAGATAGATTCATCTTATTATAAATATTATCAAAGCAATATAATAGGGTCATTTATTCAATTAAAGTGCTCATAAAAAGAAAAGAGTGCCTTCTAAAATTAGTGGAAATTTACATCTCCCAAAGAAATTTTAAGAACCAGTTTTCTAGTTGTTTTGTTTTTAAATGGATTATATTATTTTATTATTTTAATTAATATGAATTGAGAGTTTATTATTTTGCAGAGCTAGTAATATACAAAATATTTATGCTCAAATATTTGTTATATTAATTGTACATGAGGTACTTAAAAGGAACAAAAATAACAGAAAACTGAATTCCTGTCTATCATCTAAATAAGACAAAATAATGAATCATTGCAGAAAAATTGTTTGCAGGTTGTCTATATTTCGATCTAATTATACACTATCTCAAATGTTACACCAATCTATTGAGATGTCTGTTTTTATAAAAATCAATTTGCCTCAAACCAACCTGACATACTGAAAAATAAATTGCATATATTAGGTGAGGTTTTATTGGTATGTTGACATACAAAGTTTTGAAAACTCTTATAAGGAGAGAGCTTCTTCAAAAATCTTTACAAAATTGTGAGGATACAAGTAGCACAGTTTAAACTTTTATCCTAGCCTTACAGTTACATGAAAACATTTTCCCAGTATTAAGCTATCTGCATAAGCTAAAGAATTTACCCCTCCATCTCTTTTTAACAATACACATACTGAAGAAAATATTTCTTCGGGGAAAAAGACTCATGGGCATAGACAACACTGTGGTGATTGCTGGGGAGAGGGAGGTATAAGGGGACTAAGTGGTAATGGAAACAATATAATAAAGATTAAATAAAAATAATCATAAAAAGTGGCATTTGTTAAAAGGAGTCTAGGATGGTTGACAGAAGGAGCTGAATCAACTTTAAAACTCCATATCCTTGAAAAATTTTTCATGGCAGTTTTAGTTAGCTATCTACCTATTAATCTATCTACTTACTTACCTACCTACCAATCTTTTAAACTTGCTAGTAAAACCTTGGGTTTAGATATACTTTTGTAATAGTAAAGATTTTAAACATACACACTCACCTACCCACCTGTTTTGGGGGCATAGTGTTTCCAGCAGATAATAATATTCTCTCTATTGCAATATTCAAAATGACCATATACAACAGAAAGCCATTAATGACATTCTATTCTCAGCTCTCTGTGGTTTGTAGCATGTTATTATGGGACAGCAGGTTAGTAGTTTGATTAGCTAAGACCTTGCCTGAAGGCATAACCATTAGGTATGTTTTTCTCAAACCTCAAGAGGCAAGAATACCACACTGTCAAAAAAATATCAGTTTACTTTATCTTAATGGCTAAAAAACACTAAAAGTTTGCTGTTCAAAATTTAACTGGTGTCATCTTTCTTTTTTTTTTTAACAGAACAGAATTAGTTATCTACAGAAAACTATTTATAGTCCTTTCCGTTAACACCTGGATTGTCAACATCTTTCCATATCTAAGAGAGAGGTTTAATCAGGAGAAGATGAATGTCAGAAAAAAATTATGTGTTAAATTCTTAGAAGTGAAACTAAATACTGTGAACTATAACTAAAGATCTTTGAGAATACATATAGCATCTTTTAAAGATTGTGGAAGTGTAGAATAGACCTTCTGCCCATGTATGTATTATTTTCTTCCTGTGTTTGTATGGAGATTACATTTGAAAGAAATGACAAAACAAAAGAAAATAAAGGAACAAGTCAAAGGTTAAGTATTATAATGATAATAAAACAATAGAATGATTTAGTCAGGTTGGCTTTATCTGAAGCATATATCTTTAACAATTCTTTCAATGATTTCTTCTCGGCTCTCTAGATATTGCACTGAACTTTCCTCTCCCATTCTAGGGGGACGATGAGAGAACTCTGGATTATGCGAACAATGAATTAGTGGTATAGTCTGACCCCAGAATATTTTAACAGAATCTCAATCTGACTTTATCCTCATAAATCACTCCAGTGAATGATCATAGCAAGCTATTAAAATTCTTCACTATTTTAAGGATGTATTTCAAAAACATAGTTGGAAAATTTGCTATTAGCAAGAAGCTATACTTTGAAATAAAATTAATTTTGAAATATTAAATTATTGAACCCCAATATGAGCTTTCTAATAAGGTTTTAAGGACTCCTTAAGTTATATGACAACTTAGAATGAAAGGTCTAGATAATATGATATGTGTAGTATCATTTCATGTTCTGGAGATCTTTTATATATTAGTTATTCATATAGCTTCTTCTCATGACTTTGATAAGGCTTCTCCATAGCATAATACACAGTAGTCCAAAGGCAAAATCTTTCAATATAGTCTAAAAGTTCTCTATTTTGAAATCTATTGACTAAAGGTAATATATTTGTAATGATATTGAAATTTGAGTTTTTCAACAACAGTGTGTAAAGCCATATAAAACACTTTTCATTTAACTTCTATAAAATAATTGTGCACTATTATTAAAGATTTTATTTGTTTTAATTTGGATCATTATCTATTTCTGTAATATCACTGAAAATATGGACAGTAATTTAGTGATTAAACAAAATGCTTTTGAGTGATAAAAAGTTTTGTTGCATTATGTGCCAGTGTGATTAAGCACTTCATTTTATCTTCAAAGTGGCTGTCATAATTGACTAGAAAATAAAATTAAAAATGGGAACTTATCCATTTACCTAGTGAAAGAAATGACATGGGAAATTTGATTATTGCAGAAACGTGTTCAATAAGAAATGGACCCCTCAATTTTTTTTTGTTGAAATGAAACTCTCATTTCTCTAATATTTTGGGGTTACATGAAAATGTAATGAATTGTAAAGCCAGAGAAGCAGGGTGGTGGGAAGGGAGGAGATGGTATATGGAGTGGGCATTAGACATGGTCAAGGGGTAATCAGCAGTAAGAAATAGTATATTTTTATTATCGGAGCTATTGGATACTTCTGTGTTTTTTTAATACAAATATTATTCACTTATTTCTTTGACCACATATCTAAGGTATGAAATATATTACTAATTGCACAGTGGAAAAGATAGCTATTGGCTGGGGAATGTTCCATCTGGAGGACACGCATCAGAAGTAGCTTCACGTAAGGGGAGTGATAAAGGGAGCTAAGCCGCATTAAGTGCCTATAATATGCTAGACTAGTTTCTATGCTCCATATAATTTTATTACATAAAATCCTGACAACAACCTTTCAGAGGTGACATTTGCTCCTTCTGCTTTTATAGGAGAAGAAACAATAGTCTCAAAGAGGTGAAATAACTTACCTTAGGTCACATAGCAAGGCAGTCCTGGAGCAGGGATTCAAATCCATGCTTGTCTGTTCCCCAAACTCAGTTTTATGACACCTAAATGTATGCCCACTACTATTGCCTCTCTTTTAGGTTGATTTTGGATGACATTTATCTGCAATGCTGAGTTCCTAAATTATAATTCACTCTAAAGCACAAACTTGTCAGAATCTCTGTGTAGTAGTTCTGTCCTAATTACCTAGCCAAGTGGCAATGTATTAGGTAATAACGTAATAAAGCATACTTTTCTGGCAACCTTGAGTCCTAAACTTTGGGAGGGATAGAATTTTATTTCCATTCAAATTATTAAACTTTAGATTGGAGTTCAGTTGATTTAGAACATAAACAAAGACGAAGTTGTCTCGTCATTTGATTTGGGGTCTTACTATTTTTGGTTTACCGTGTGACTTTTTGGTGTAGGTGGGGTATAATTTTAGAGGATACTTATGTATTTTCTGCTAATTTGTAAAGCCCTATATAGGGTGTAGAATTTTCAAAGATAATCCTAATATCACTGTGGCTGACATGGTTCAGTGGTTCAAGCATTGTCCTATTTCCAAAGGTGATTTCCAGTCAGAGCACACGCCTAGTTCATGGGTTCATCCCATTCTGGCACGGGTGCCTGCAACCCCTAGTCCAGACACACATATCCCCAGCCCCAGCACAGATTCCAGGTCTGGTTGCAATCTGGGCGAGTGCTAAGGCAACTGATCAGTGCTTTTCTCTTTCCCTTACTCTCTCCTTTCCTCTCTCTCTCAGGTAAGGTAAGAAACTTAAAAAATATATACATAATCCTAATACAAGTTCATAGCTTTGAGCTAAAGGTAATTTTCTATTTTAAGTAGGTGGTCCAACTGCTGAGATTAATAAGATTATATTTTTTATTTTGGTCACTGTGTATATCACTAGATATTTTCATAACTGAATGTGTTTGTCAAAAAAAAGTTTAATTAAATGACTTACCTATTCCACCATTATCAATTTAATTTTTCTGTGAATCTCATTATATATATATATATATATATATATATATATACTCACATATATAAAATATATAATATATAATATTGTACATTAGTCTATCCAGAAAGTATACAGCCATGGGCTATGAAAAATAGAGACATTTATTGAAGAAGATACAAGAAACATTGCACATAGGACAATGATGCTTCAGTCCCCTTCAAAGTAGGCACCTTGGGACCTCACACAGTTCTCCTCACATCTCTTCCACTGTTCAAAACTCTCTGCAAATTCCTTTGTTGAGATCACTATAAGGTGCCCCATTGTATTTTCTTGAATCTCACTGATGGTCTGAAATCTCTTTCCTTTCAAGGTAATTTTAGTTTTGGGAAAAACCAGAAATCACAGGGCACCAAATCTGGGCTATAGGGAGGCTGAGTCACCTGGGTGAGTTCGTGTTTTGCCAAAAAACTCTGCATGAGACATGATGCACGAGCAGGCACATTGTTGTGATGAAGCTGCCAGTCACCATTTGCCCATAATTGCGACCTTCTGAATCATCCGAGTAGTTTCCAGGGAGGAATGTTCAACCTTAATACAAAATCTGAGGCAGATTAGTTGCTCTACTCTCTCAATCATTTTGAATTTGATGGCCACAAGGTATACATGGTTGTTCAACAGCATCTACCATCCCCACTGACTAGCATGGTATAGTTGTCATTGCTCATGGATGCACATTCCAGTCTACACTCCTTGGTTACCAGGTTACATCAATGTCTCCAAACTGTTCTCATTGTATTAATAATAGCTGCATTTTTCTGGACAGACCTCACATATATTTTTTTAATCCTCCCCCAAATGCATGCTCATTGATTTTTTAGAGAGGGGAAGGGAGGGAGAGAGAGAGATTGAGAAACATTGATTGATCACCTCTTGCATGTGCCTAGCTACACTGGGTACTGAATCCACAACCTATGTATATGCACTGACCAGGGATTCAATATGTGACCTTTCAGTTTACTGAAGATGCTCCAAACAATTGAGCCACACAGACCAGGGCTGTAAACTATATTTAAAAATCCATAGAAAAGGCAATATAACGAGGTGGTCAAGAGCAGGGGTTAAGTGAATTCATATCCAGTCTCTGCCATTTGTACTGTTATCATGGGCAAATTATATGCTTATATAAGTGCTTATACTTAGGTGTCTCACTCTCCTCATTAGTAAAATTGGCAGAAAATTTGTGGCAACACTGTGGGTTTATTAGTGATGATTAATTAAGCTAATATACCTATAAAGAATTTAGAAGATTACCTGTACCATAGTGAGTATTATGAAGGGTTTGCGCTTTCCATCTCTGGACATAACAATTTAAGTAGACTTATCTTTAAACTCATATTCATAATATATAATGGATATTACTTGTGCAGAATCTCATGACCAAGCCTTTTAGCTTTCAGAGAAAGAGATAATGATATACATAATTTACTATAGGACATACATTTGGATGCCCTCTGTCATATGATGAACAAGATATAAAATGTAACTTTTCATGACAGATAAATGAAAAATTTAAAAAACCCTTACAAACTCTTTAATATTCCTTGTATTATTTTAGATTATTTTTGTCGCAATATTTATATCAACAATGTTCTCCTTTCTCTTGGAAAGAATCCTTTTTTTCCTCATAAAACCTAAGCTTTGTATGCCTTCTCAGCACAGTTTGGAGTCTGAACTTGATTTACTTTCATCTTATTATCTAAGGCCTATGTTTCCATATGAAAGGAGTTAGCAAAATAACAATAAATGTAACTGTGTTTTAATTTTTAATTTAATGTGTATTTACTTGTAAATTTTAGATCTGATGATATACAATTAATATTTTAAGAGCTATTACATATTTAGACATGTACATGACACATATGCATTATATATAATGGCCATATTATAGCTTATTAAAATATTTTACTATTTATATATTTTATTTATTTATTTATTGTTTATTTCTATAATCGTGTTTAGTATTTATATGCATAATTAAACTAAATCAAAGTGCATATTAAAATGATTAATTAATCACCAATAATCTGAGAAAGTGCTTCCATATTGACAGACAAGTAATTCTTCTTTTATTCATATCATGCAAGCCTATTTTGTGAATTCTACAAGAGTGAATAGATTCTTATTTAAATGAATAACTTTCTTAGTTGGATACAATCTACTAACAGCATGATTATTAAGGAGGTGAATAAAAAGACTAAAATAACTTTATTGAAAATGCAGAAAGGGCATTTTGATTTGTTTCCAACTTGGCAAAGCTTTTTTGATTCCCACCTATAAACATGGGAGGTAGGGGGTGAGAAGGTTTGTTTTGTTCTATAATAATGAAGAGAATTACCACGGATATTTTAGAATGGGGGGAGGATTTACTATCCACTACTACAACATCAATTTCTTTCAAGTATATTTAAATTCTTGTGTTAGGATTTCTGTGAGCACAGGATACCAATCAAAGTGAAACTTTCTTTTTTCAGGTAGTCAAAAGAACTTCATATCCCCACCCTATTTCTTACTCTTAAAATATAAATACTCTGATGAACACTGTATTGATGTTATTAGTGTTCTTTGTGAGTTGGAAAGAAAGTCACACTTCAATAGCAGTCAAAAAGAATTGAAAATATAAAACAATAAATAAAGATCAATGAGGCAGTGTATGCAGTTTTCTCTTCCTACTGTGCAGTTTCATGTGTTACAAATGTAAATAGGGAAATTATATAAGATGATTTGATTCATTAGAGTACATATTATAAAAGAGATTTTATTTTTATAAATGTTCATTGAAATTCAAAAAAAATTAATGCACATTTGACATTTCCTATGTTGTTTTACTGAGCTTATAGCTCTCTGTGAATACGGGAATTTTCATGTACCTACTATAAGCAGGGAGTACCATAGCACTACCTCTCTCCCTAACTGGGAGAGATGGAAGTCAACCAGATTGTAGTTCCAAGTTCTATGTTCAATGAAACATTTGTATTTATGTTTGTTACAATCATTTTTTTGAATATTCCATATAAATTTTGGGGATCTTGTTGAGGACTTTGAAAAATAATGTGACATTCAAATATAATTAAAACCATTTCTAAGTTTCTCTTCTCTTAAGTTGATTTTAAATGTGTTGGTGTACCAGGCAATGTCTTTGACTTTCTACTGTTTTGATCAAGATGAATAAATATAGGCTTCTGGCCAAGATGCAAGTATAGGTAAATATGTTTGTTCCCTTGCACAACCAAAAGAAGGACAACCACCAATTAAAAACAAGAACAACCAGAACTGCCAAGACTTTATGGAAGTCTGATAACAAAGGAGTTAAAGAAGAAATATTCATCCAGTCTGGTAAGAGGGATTAAAACAGGCAACCGGGGTGGAATGGATGTGCAAGGCAGTGACTGGCAGACCAGGAGCTTCCACAAACATGTTTGGATAAACCAGGAGGAACAGCTGGGGAGTGAGACTGTGCAACCCAGGATTCTAGCACAGGGAAATAAAACCTCAAATCTCAGGCTGTAAAAACCTGTGGGGGTTGTGGTGGTGGGAGAAACTCCCAGTTTCACAGGAGAGTCCATTGGAGGGACCCATGGGATCCTAGAATGTACACAAACCCACCCACCCAGGAATCAGCAACAGAAGGGCCCAAAGCACTTGCAAGAAGCAGGGGAAGTGACGGAAAGAAGGGCAAGAGCCAAGCAAGTGCCATTGATCCCTCTCTGACCCCTGCCCCACAAATAGTACCATAAGGCAGTGACATAGGTTGCCCCTGCCCTAGAGAATACCTAAGACTCTGCCCCTTACAAGGTAACAGGAGCATTGAGACAAACAAATATGGCCCAGATAAAGAACAGATCAAGCTCCAGAAAAAGGACTAAGTGAGGAGGAGATAACCAGCCTATCAGATGCAGAGTTCAAAACACTGGTAATCAGGGTGCTCACAAAAATGACTGAGTACAGATGCAAAATAGAAGAAGAAGTGAAGGCTATGCAAAGGGGAATAAAGAAAAATATACAGAGAACCAACACTGAAGGGAAGGAGACCAGGACTCAAATCAATGATTTGGAACAAAAAGAAGAAATAAATATTCAACCAGAGCAGAATGAAGAAACAAGAATTCAAAAAAGTGAGGAGGGACTCAGGAACCTCTGAGACAACATTAAATGTTCCAACATCCAAATCATAAGGGTGCCAGAAGGAGAAGAGGAAGAGCAAGAAATTGAAAACTTATTTGAAAAAATAATGAAGGAAAGCTCCAATCTGGTGCAGGAAATAGACTTGCAAGTCCAGGAAGCTCAGAGGGTCCCAAGGAATTTGGACCCAAGGAGGAACACTCCGAGGCATATCATAATTGCATTACCCAGGATTAAAGATAAGGAGAGAATCTTAAAACAGCAAGAGAAAAGGAGACAGTTACCTACAAAGGAATTCCCATAAGACTATCAGCTGATTTCTCAAAAGAAACCTTACAGGCAAGAAGGGGTTGGAAAGAAGTATTCAAAGTCATGAAGGGAAAGAACTCACATCCAAGGTTACTCTATCCAGCAAAGCTATCATTTGGAATGGAAGGGCAGATAAAGTGCTTCCCAGATAAGGTAAAATTAAAGGAGTTCATCATCACCAAGCCCTTATTACATGAAATGTTAAAGGGACTTATCTAAGAAAAAGAAGATCAAAACTATGAGCAGTAAAATGACGACAAACTCACAACTACCAACAACTGAATCTAAAAAGCAAACAATTAAAACAGGAACAGAATCACAGAAATGGAATCACATGGGGGGTTATGAGTGGATATTTTTACTGATGGTTCATAATGAGAGAAATTGCCCCTTTTTTGGTTAATACTCATGAGATGACTATTTTATAAATGTCATCATAAACTAGCGTACATTTCTAATCCTTACATTCTATAGTTTTTTGAATTTTTATTAAATTTATTGCAATGACACTGGTTAATAAAATTGTAAAATTTTCTAGAGTGCAATTCTAAGATACATCATCTGTATATTGCATTGTGTTCTCACCACCCAGTCAGATCTTCTTGTGTCATCATATATTTGACCCCCTTTACCCTTTACTGCCCTACCTCATTCCCTCTGGTAACCACCATACTGTTGTCTCAGTCTATGAGTTTTTGTTTATTTGTTTTTCTTGTTTGTTCATTTATTGCTTTCAGTTTTATATCCCACATATCAGTGAAATTATATGGTTTTTAACTTTTTAATTCATGTATAGAATTCTTATTTCATTTTGCATAATATTCTCAAGATCCATCTACATTGTCACAAATCACAGTGCATCATCTTTTCTTATGGCTGAGTTGTATTCCATTGTGTATGTGTGTGTGTGTGTATAAATACATGTACACATATGTATACACATATGCATATAAATATATATGCACATATGTGTGTATGTATACAAATGTGTGCATGTCTATATATATCTCACAATTTTTTCATCCAATCATCTACCTAGGAACACTTCAGTAGTTTCCCTTTCTTGGTCACTGCAAATAATGCTGTAATAAACATAGGGGTGTATATATCTTTGTGAATAATTTGTTTCAATTTTTTCTTGTAGATTCCCAGAAAAGGGTTTGCTGGGTCCTTAATTTTTTAGGAGCCTCCATACTGTTTTTCATAGTGGCTATACCAGTTTACATTCCTATAGCTTTTTTTTAAAATTGTTGTTCAGTTACAGTTATCCTCATTTCCCCCCATTACTACTCGCCTCTGCCCTCTCTCCCCCCATCTTCCACATTCAATCCCCCGACCATTGTCTTCATCTATGGACCCTTTTATATGTGTTCCTTGACTCTTCCACGTCTTTCCCCCATTGCCCGCCTTCCCCCTCCCCTCTGGTCTATAGAAAAGATATATGACTTCAATGAAACAGTAATGGAAGTGGAAGTACTTAATTTTTAAACTTTGACATTTCAACAGCAAACTTTTATTTAAAAATAATATTAAAGATCTATTTATTCTATGTATGCCCTAGCAAGCTTTTTAAGGTATTTTATGGATACACAAATATTTGAGGAAATTATAAGTAATTGTTAAACCATTCCCTTGATTTCACTTTTAGAAACTTAACATAACCACATTCAATCTTGACTAACAAGCACTTATAAAATTGCCTTTTGCCCTGACTAGTGTGGCTCAGAGGGTTGGGCATCATCCTGTGGATGGAGAGGTCACCAGTTCAGGTCAGGGCACATGCCTGGGTTATAGACCAGGTCCCTGGCTGAGGACATGCGAGAGTCAACAGATCAATGTTTCTCTAGGATGCTGATGTTTCTCTCCCTTTCTTTCACCTCTCCCTTTCCTTCTCTCTAAAAATAAATAAATAAAGCCTTAATATTTTTTAAATTGCCCAATCTATATTCCCTTAACATGATTTAGCCTGAGCATGATACAATACAGAGTTTTTAAAAGAGTTATGTATTTTTTTACTTTGGCAAAATACATATAAAAATAAAAATAAAATAAAAATAAAATTTAATCATTTTAAATGTTCACTTCAGTAATATTTATTGGTTTCATAATGTTGTGCAGTAATCACCACTATTTATTTCCAAAATATTTTCATCCCCCTAAACAGAAACTCTATACCAGTTAAACAATGTCACCTAGTAAATTTTAAACTGTTGTATTTTTTGAATTTGAGAAATTTAATATTATATAATATTTATAAATTAATGAGGAAAATTATTATTTGTTTTGTAATTTTTCATATGTATATTTATACATGTATATATGCATATAGTTTTATGTGTGTGTGTGTGTATATATACATGCATATATTTATATGTAATATCAAACAACTTTTGATCCACATGTTGATTTTAAATTGGATCTATGTATTACATATTTTGACAATTAACTCATTATATATGATTGGTATACATATATTAAGTGCATCAGACATAGACACAGATTATAAAGCACTGCTAATTTTATATGTAAATAAGATTATGCTTTACTAGTATGTATATTACAGGCACATAGTCAGATATATATACTCTGTATAATATGGGTAAGTATTTCTAATGCCCTTTAATCAGATATATAAGAAATAGGAAAAAATCTCTTTGATGTAAATGACTTTAAAGAATATTGTGTTTGGAATAAATGGTAGTCTCACCTTTACACAAATGATATTTTTATTTTTAAAAGTCTCCCTGAATTGCTATCTAATAGCTCAATAGAAGTTATTATATTCTGGCATTTTCTGTCTTAAAAAACTCTAAAGCATATAATTTCACAATAATTTGAGTTACTAAATTTATCTACTTCCTTATTGTTATGTCCTACTATTTTTGTTTTAAACTATTGAGAGTTCTGGTTTTTTTCCCTCTTTCATTAAAATATTTCTCTAAAAATATCTTTTTCTTCCTGAATGGTCTAACAGAGGTGTCCAACCATTTGGCTTCTCTGTGCCACACTGGAAGAATTGTCTTGGGCCACACATTAAATATATTGAGACATTTAATCACAAAATAATCTCATAATATTTTAAGTAAATTTAATATTTTGTGTTTGGCCACATTTACAACCATTCTGGGCTGCATGCGGCCTGTGGGCCATGGGTTGGACACCCTGGAGGAGTAACCTGGAACCAAATTTATATCTATATATATTTGTATGTATATAGATGTAGGTATATTTATTTATATATAAATTTATGTGTTTAAAATATTTATATTAAATATTTATGTATTTATATATAAATAATAGATGGGTTTTCCCTCTGCACCTACAAGTTTATGTTGATAAAGATACCAGGCTACAACCATACGTTACTGAAGGTATTTGAGCAAGGTCATCTGAATTGGTTATTAGGTAGTATGGTGTATCTCACAATGCTTCTAAGGCAGCACTGACTTTAGTATTAAAGCTTTTCTGGCTGTTTGTGCTGCTTATGTTCAGTATTAACACACAAATAGCCTTTTTTTCCCCAATTGAAGACCTTCTGCTTTATATGTAACCTAATGGATATGGATTTCCTGGAATCATATAAACCTTGAAGCAGTTTTTCATAAAGGGAAAGTGTCAACCCCCATGCCTAGAAACCTACCCTTTTCCCCAATCAAACTGTACATACTTTTATATATTTAAATTAAATTTGTATTTATGAAATGTCATTAGTTACATTCATATTAACAAGGTTTTTCTATTTTAGGGTTTCTAGCATATGAACAATAACTACCTTTCCTTTTAACTCACACTTTATGCATTCAAGTCAAAGGTCTACTTCTAACTACAATACCTTGAAAACCACATCCGTACCTCCTCATCAGCCCTATGTCCTCACCTATCAATAATAGGACAATGAATTTAATTTCAGATCTTAAAAAATGCACCTATTATAAATTACTGTAACATTCTTCATCCTTAATTCTTTATTGGCTTTACATATCTTTCATCAAATTATTTTTAAAAAATTCAAATTTCATCTAACTCATAATACTACATGTCCCATAATTGTATAGTTATATGACATATTTTAAATTTATGTTTTATGGAAATAGGCACTCATTGTCCCTCATGTAATTTGTCAATATAGCATAGGAATGATTGGATGGATTTCAACTCTCACAGATCCCTCTCAATAGAGTAACATTTAAAGAATAAAAGCAAATAATGAAGAGACTTTTTAAAACATTATAACAATTTAAGATAATTTAATAAATTGCAATTTATATTTGGTAAAATGAAAACTGGGATTCATATAATCAACATATGTTTATGTGTTCTCAATATTAACCATAAAGTGCTTTAATAGCTAATAAACATTTAAAGAGAATCTGCTATATTTAGCACTAATACAAGTTTAGGAACCTGTATACATTCCTAAATGTCACATATTTAAAACATTAAAACTATTGTCCCATATTTTGAGAATAAATTACGATGATCTATGAAGGAGAGACTCTGTGACTCCAACTCTTAAAATTTACTACTCCATATCAATTCCTATTTGAAAATCAGCCCAAAGCATATTGTTAACTTCCTCTCCTTCATGGTTCACTACCCATATTCAAACACAGGCTTCAAATGATTCATTAAAGGACACCAGCAGGTGACTGATAACCTGAAAAAATAACCACGCCCATGAGAATAAATCCAAAACCTCAACACACTGCGTATGAGGTAGGCCACAGTTATTTGAGCGATAGCACCTATACATTCATCGAGCCCCCAGAATTCAAACTGACATCAGCAAAATAAAAATTAATGGCTTGTAAACAACCCTCTTGTCAATGTAATCTTATTTGCTAACATGAAAAGTAACTATTTATTGCATTAAATATAACATAAATTTAAAAAACTCTTTATCCTTTCCTTTTATAAGAGTCACTATTAGAAGACGAAACATAAGGTTTTGCCTTAGGAAGCATGTTAAATTCTGTGCCTATGGGTAATTCATTGGAAAATCTCTGATGTTTGCGTAAAAGAAAAATGGTGAATATAAGATAATACAAACCTCATAATGTACTGCTGCAAAATTTGAAGGCTCCACTACGATAAGTAACAGCATTTTATATTAAGACTCATTTCTACTTAATAATGACTTTCAAAATTTGCTGTTATTTATTGTGACTGAGTTAAGAACAGAGTAGCAGAGTAGAAAACAATGACAACAGGGCCACAGCAGGTAACTTAGGTACATTTAAGTTAAACTCATTTGCTCCTCAGTGAAACACATGGTTTATAATTGTTCATATTACAAAGTATTTAAATGAGCTTGACATTGAACTATCTTCAGAAAATTTCTTAAAAATGTTTTTTCATCTGTGAGAATTATGAAAAGGAATGCCAATTTAATTTATAGTTCATATAATTTACATTGCAAAGATATGCATTTTTATAGGCAGTGATTGAGAGAGTAACAATAGTAGTAAATGGAAATATTTTTTAACAATAATGTGAATACTTATACAGATTCATACTGAAAGTCCATTATAACCTTATTTACATAAACATGATTGATTTCCATTTTGAAAATGTTTTATACTATCTTAGAAATAAGATTGCTAATTAATGTAATTTAGGAATAAATGTCTACCTATGTAGATTATATTTAAATTTTACTTCCACGGTTATTTTAAATAGCTGGAAAATTTTACAGTTATTGAGAAAAAGCTATGCTTTCCCATTTTCTACTTTATAAAATTGAACTGTGCTCTAGCAATTGACTACAAAATATTAAATATTTTTAATAGGTTCTATTAAAAAGGTTTCCAACTGGTTTGATTATTCTGTAAAACCCTATGTATAATAGTGAGACCAACTGGAATATATATATTGGTTGATTGAATGATTGATTTTTTCTCTTTTTTTTAGAGAGAGAGGATGAAGGGAGGACAGAGAGAGAACAAGGCAGAGAGATTAATGGTTCCCTTTATTTATGCATTCATTTTTTGATTCTTGTGTTTGCTCTGACTGGGAATCGAACCTGCAACCTTGGCATCTTGGTTGATGCACTAACCAACTGAGCAACCCAACCAGGTGGATTATTAATATTTTAAAGTTATTTTATGATAGAAAACTCTTAGCAGGTAGAAAAAACTATATCTGAATCTATATAGTTTTCTGAACCTTTAAATAATAGAGGCTAATAAATGCCAGAGTCTAAAACATGACTTTCTATGGAATGTTTAACATTCAAAGTAATGTAAGTTCAAAATATAATCTTTAAAGTTTTCCTGTGAAAATAAAACACAAATAGGTTTAAATAAAAACAAATACTTTGAGTGGGCCATTTCTTCCACTTCAATGAACGAATATTCCGTGAGGACAGGAAATCATCTGGTTACAGAATTGCAAAGCTGAAAAAACGTTCTGAAATATCAGAACTTTTCGACCTCAATTTTTTCCACTTAACCAAGTCTTACCTTACTTTCTCATTAACATAATGTCACTAGTTAATGATGCCACCAAACCTGTTCTTCTAAAAATTATCTGATCTTTTTAGTTTGCTTAAGGTATGTTTGAAGAAGTCCTCTCTATCTTGTACAAGTAGATGCTACACTGGAAATTTTCAAAAGGATCCCTACAGTGTCTGCATGTGTGCGTGCACATCCATGCATGCGTTGTTAATGAAAACAAGAAACTACATGGGAGCCACGCATTCAATGCCTAATACAAGTTGTCTGACAAAGAACACTTGATTTCTTTCTTCCATCATCAATGTTAAGATCTAATTTCCTCATTCAGCCCCCTCCTTGGTTAGAACAAAAGTTTGCTTCTTTTGTGCCTCCAAACTGAACACCGTTTTACACTAGATGTAACATGTTGTTAATATCACCTATTATATTTGCATTCATTTTAGAACCATATTTAGAATCTTAACAATATAACAATTTTTAGAAGTATTTCATACGTCAGTTATAAATAATTATAGAAGTTATCTAAAATTAATAAAGAAATGCTATTTTTATGTTAAAATAATAAAGGATCCTTTTTTCTGTTAAAAGCATTGAAGGTCGTACACACAATAATGAGGATAAATTGACTCTACTACGCTTGAGGGCTAGTTCAAATTTATATTGACTGTAAGGTGATGAAAAGAAGTCTATATATAAGTTAAATTGGTTTTTCTAAACATCTATGTACTTTTACTCCACAAGGAATAAGACAAGGTATAGTCAATGGGTATTTATGTCACATTTCTTTAAATTAAAAAATATACATTTGCCTTATTCCAAAACATCTTCAGACACACTAAATGTAGTAACCATGACTGGACTTTTAAAACATTTAATAGTCACGTTTGGTGTGCTCTACATACAGCCATGTCTGAGGATGATGAGATGATATAGATAGTTTTATTAGCTTTTTTTTTTTTTTTCGCTTCGGTACTACCAGGGAAGATCAAGACTGTGTTTGTACCTCATACATGGAACATACAGTTAAAAAAAAGTCATTACAATGAACTTTAATTTATTAACAAAAAAATAATAATTTCTATGCATCTCTGTTAAATGTGCTAAAATACTATGCTTATTTATTTATATCTTTCTATGGGTACTTTTTGAGAATCTTATACAATTACTGCTCAAGTGTATTATCTTTTCAAAAATGGAAGATTTCGGTTTTAGTATTGTCACTTCAGAGTAATTAAAAATTAAAAAAATATTAAGAAAGAGGAATACAAACTTTTTTTACTTCACTTCCTACATCATTTTTATAACTTGAAATTGAAAACTGAATGCATCTGTGTTTACAGCACTGTAAAATAAAATTCTATCTTACAATGAAGGGATAAATAAGAATTACCTTGTTCTTGGGCAATTAGGCTACTAGGGAATACATTCTTAAAATAAGAGGATTCATTTATTTAAATGACATTGTGTCTCATTAGACTGATATCTTGACAGCATAATAGATTCGTTCTGTAAATTTATGGTAAGGGTGTTAGAATTTTTAGTTTAATATTTCATAAGTTTAATATATTTCTGTTTTTTAAAAAAACATTATTTAAATGTTATTACATGTAATCTGTAATACAGTGTCTGGCAGAAGTAACACCAGCTTGAGTATGGTCATTAGGGTAATAATATGGGTATAATAATTTATAGTTTTAATTTGAACATTTCATCTAAAGTGTCATATAGTGTGCTTGAGTGTGATATTGTTATGTTACAGAATTACATGCTTATGACTTTGCAATAAAAGAGTTTGTAATAAAAAAGTGGTGTTATTTGTGTTGGACCCTGTATACATTAGTAGTTCATAGAAAAAATTAAAAATTAATGATCCTCTAAAAACAGGATTTAAAAAAAATGTATATGCTAAATTTAGGGGACAGAAACAAGTAATTTTGAACCAAGCTAATATTGAGATTTTATTTGTGAAAATAACCCCATGTCTTCCTATAAGGCAGGACATGATCCAACACATCCATTTTTTATATTCATCACCAAAATCCTATATTATGCAAATTGTTATTCTGAATCATGATTCCAAAATAATAGAAAGATTCTGAATCATCTATAGAGTTGATAATATTTTTTAGTAAACTTTGAAGTACCTTACATTCCTAAAGTCCTTAACTTTTTAAAGGTCACTTCTACTTTTATTTTATTTAATTCATACAAAAATCATTTGAATAGCTATAATTATTCTTATTCAGGTGGAATCTAAGCTCAAATGAACTAAGCTATAGAATAAGAAATACAGAGTAGCATCACATGATAATGTATGACATAAATAACTTCTGATGTTACATTTTTTTAAATTTATGTTTTACTTAAATTGTGTGGAAAGCTCAATTATCTCTCCTCCTTTGCTTTATCTGTTCTTGACAATATAGTAATTGTGGCCACACATCTACTCTTCTAGCTACTTGAAGTTTCATGTAAATAACTTTATTCTAGTTTTCTACTGTATATACCAGGTACCTTTGATTAAGGAAAGAAATTAGTGTTTTAGTGAAAATTCAACATATAATCATTATTTATTGCATTTTAATTTTAGGTAATATTTTTTAAAAAAACAAATTCTTGATGTCTTATATTTTAAGAAACACCAATGAGCACCTACATATTCACTTTTAAAACAGAAACGTTAAAATAAAATTCAGAAGTAATTTAGTTAACTTATTAAACTATTGATATTTGGGGTATACTTTATTAGATTATTTTCCTCCTTTTAATGCACAAGTGATTAGGATTTTTCTCCTTGTAAACAGGTTGTTTATAGATAAAGAGACATTATATTTATAATAGAATTATCTGCATATTATTTTCACTAACTTAGCAAAGATAATGTTCATCATTGAAATTTATATTTGAATTAATAGCTACTATCAATAAGGGATTACTTGTATATCTGTCTGTAGGTTCAACATAAAAAAGAAATAATGCTGAAGATTGTTAAATTTTGCCAAAAAATAAAGGCATCATTAAGTGCAAGACAGATTTGATAGGAAAAAATAGAAAAGCCAATAATAGTAACATATAGGTTATTTTTCTGTATAAATTGAAAGATATTAACCAATCAAGGAGGATGTAGAAGAAAGGCTGGTTTGAAAGGAAGCCATTTGTTATGACACTAGGCCACCCAGGAAAAACAGTTCTATCCATTTAAAATATCAAGTTCTGCTCAGTGTGGCTTAGTTGGTTGTAGCATCCTCAGTAAATTGAAAGGTTACGGGTTTGATTCCCAGTCAGCACAAAGGCCTAGGTTATGTGTTTTGTCCCAGGCTTGGTGTGCATGTAAGAGGCAATAGATCAATGTTTCTCTCTCACATTGATGTTTCTCTTTTTTTTAAGATTTTATTATTTTTAGAGAGAGGGGAAAGAGAGGGGATTATCAATGTGTGGTTGCCTTTCATGCACCCACCACTGAGGACCTTGTCTGCAACCCAGGCATATGCCCTGACTGGGAATCAAACCGGTGACCCTTTGGTTTGCAGGCCAGTACTCAATCCACTGATCCAACAAGCCAGGGTTCTCACATTAATGTTTCTCTCCCTCTCTTTCTTCCTACCTTCCCCTCTCTCTAAAATCAATAAACATGTCCTTGGGTGAGGATTAAAAAACTTATATGTATAATTTATGTGTGTGTGTGTGTGTGTGTGTGTGTGTGTGTATCTCAACTGTTCAATGTTGCTTCTGCTTTTTAATTGGATATGCTAATACGTTTTTGCAAGCAATATTAGTAGCTTCACAAATACGATCACTTTAATATCACCTCAGTTTATATTAGCATTTAATAATAATAGCACAGAATAAATCACTATAGATTTATTTAAAGAAACTTCATAGCTTTGGGTTTTTTTCCAAACAAGTTTATGTGTTTACTAACTAAAGCTAAAAGGGCCTCTTCCTTGCACATATAACCTTGTTTTTCCTCAATGTGTTCAGTTTTCTCCTGTTGTTCTGGTCAAACTATTAATTACATTCTCCTAAAAGTACCCAGTTTATAGAATATACAGTGCATATCGAACTTTGTTGAATTTCATGTTTTTCATCAGACACTGCACATTTTTTTCTCTATGATATTTTTTGGAGGTATCTGTGAGGAAATATTGTCTCTCGTTAAAAATTCTTTGCCACCAAAACAAGCCCAGGTGCTAAGTTTCCAATTAAAGTGAAGTAAACTGTCAAATGAAAATTTTTAATTAATGTCTTTTCATTCTACTAGAATACCAACAGCCTCAATTGAGGCATGCTGCTCTGAATAATTCAGCCTCTGAGTTCCCTGAGGGAATCTCTGTTGCTCACCTGTCCTCAGGAATGTGGCCATTGCCTTACCTGTCTACTGAGTTGCTGCTGGAACAAAATTGCGCGTTTAGATTTCTTGAGAGCTGTAAAATTTGTACTTCTGGCAGGCATAAAAGAAAATGTCGCCTGAGTATATCCCTGTGTGAGGTATGATTTCTCCTAACTGGGAGATTACAAGAATTCCATTTTTTAATGGAAACTGCTATTTAAACACTTATGACAAGTCTTATTTCATTGGAAAAATAAATTCTCATATGTAACAACAAATCAATGAGGTTGAAATATTTATTGCCTAGGACAGTGGTTTTCAAACTGTGTACCCCAAGAATTTTTAACCTAGTAGAGGTCACAGGGGATCTGAGAGATACAAACAAATGTTTCTCTTAAATATCATTATATATGCCGGGTGCATGTCAAGCCATAACAGTTCAAGCTAGTCATGACCTTGAAACTTTGCACCCAATATATGTAACAATACTTAAGAAAATAGTTTGTTTGTATTTCTCAGATCAACCACAGACACTGCAGGGTTAAAACGTGCGATACCTGACTATTCAGTTAGGGGCGCTGACCTCTTTTCCCTTAGATTGTCAAATTAAAAAAAAACTTCTCTCTCTCTCTCTCTCTCTCTCTATATATATATATATGTATATATATATCTCAAATATATATATAAATATATATATTTATATATATATATCAAATCAAATATATATATATATATATAAATCACCCAACACAGCAGTAGCCTTCTGGTGTGAATGAATCAAAATTATACCTATTTTTTGGTCAGATATTTTTTGGTGTGCTCAGAAGTTTAGTAATTAGTTAATGTGTGCCATGAGATGAAAAAGGTTGAAAATCTTTGGCCTAGGAATGCCAAGAGCTGGAGGTTTCCATGTTTTTTGGGGGGGTCATGGATAGAAGTATTTGTTAAATACATTTCAAGATCAGCTTAAAAAAAATAAACTTGAAGTTATTCTAAATTAAGGAAACATTTACTCAATTATATAATATTCATTTTTATAACAATTTTTAAAAGATGCAACATATGAGTTAGGTTTTTTTTCCTCTAAACAAATGTTACACAACTTTATTGTTTAACCACATTCAAGAGCAAATTACTTCTTTAAGTCTCAGCATCTTCTTAAGGTGAATGGATGTAAATATGATAGAAAAGATTAGCAAAGGTTTCTTTCTATCAGATTCTTATGCTTCTTTGCCTGTAGTGAGTGATTCTGTTTTCCTAAATTTTTAAATTATAATTTATATTCAGTGTTGTTTTGTATTACTTTAAAATTGAAAATAAACACTAATTCCCAGTTTCTTAATTTTAAATTGCAGGAATAAATTCAAAATTCACACTCCTTAAAATATTATAGTCAGATATACTTGTTTTATAATGTGGTTCTCATTCATTTGCTATATACTATTTTCTTATTCTACTTAAATGTGTACAAAAATAATTAGTCTTCATTTTAATAACAAACTCAGAGGTCACCCAAAACATGGTTGCAAACTCCAAAAACACATAATCTTGTATTTTACATTTTTATATTTATTCCAGAAAGGATAGTGCTTCCTATATGCTGTTGCCTTCATAATTGGTTGTATCCAGCACTATCTCAGGCATAAAGGTGATCTCTGGGAGACCTTGAGGTCTGTATACTTAAAAAGTAAGAAACTAAAAACAAACGTTAAGACATGGCTGTGCTACATAGACAAGGATTCGAGGTAACACATTAAGCCATCATTTCCATTGAGGACTGTATTGACATACTGCAGTATTTTAATCTTAATTAAAAATAATTGTGCTGCATGTGTGCTTTCTTAGCCTTTAATTAACATAAGCTCTTCAAAACCAAAGTGGCAGCATAATAATGCATTTATAATTTATATTATAAATGGTAGCCCTAGAGAAAATGCATTGCTATAATTCCCTCGTAGGTCTGCTGATGTCACGCCGCTGATGAAAACGCCAATCAACTACAGGATGAACAAGGAGAAAGAAAGCATTACACATTATTTATATTTTTAAAAAGTATTCTATTGTTTTACAGTCATGCTTGCCAATTAGTAGCTCTACCTCTGTGTGCCTGCATGTGTGTGTGTGGTATGATGTGGGGTGTTTCCGAATCAGGTGTTTCTCCAGGTGACTGTCAACTTAGTTTAAACACTACAGGCTCTAATTAGAATTCTGACTAAGTAGCCTGCAAGTAAAGAGAAACGGATGGTGACTGTGGTAAAGCAGACAAAGACAGGGTCTTCAGTTACAACTCCCTATAATGTTAATTTTCTGTTCTTCCATGAATATCTTTACTCGCTCCTAGGTTGATAATCTGCATTTTTGCAAGAGATCATTGGGGCAGATCATTTAAAATAACAAACAATCCCCTAAATCATTTGTACATGACCTTGGAAAGAATTTTAAAATTTGGTCCGGAGATAGATTCACATTCTTGATTATCTCTTCATTTAGCTGAAAGTACAATGTGACATGGCCCAAAGGAATTCATGTTAAAAGGGAAAGTCCTAGAATTACTAGTTCAGATCATGCACATGTTGATTGGTCTCAGGTCGTTCTGCTTGTTTCTGTAAGAATCTAGTGCCTGCTTGTTCTTTATTTATTCTGCTGATTTATCCTATCCTGAAACCAAATGCATGATTACAGGCCAGGAACTCCTGGGTTATCCTTAAATAAAACAGCAAATGTTAGTCTCATCATCCCTTTTGAAATATTTCATACAAAATAATATACAATTAAAAAGAAACTTCAGAATTTGTTTTTTGGTCCCTAAAAGATAAGCACTCTTAATAAAACTGAAACTGACAGTGACTAATCAGTACAGGAATATTTTAGAGGTGCCTCTTGCAAACCATTATAAAACATTTTTTCTCTTTAGGGGGTAGATTTTTTTTTCTCTATTAGATAATGCTCAATAGTTTAAGAATTTTTTTTACTTTTCTCATTCATTCTTTCCAGTAAATAAAAGGATTGTTAATTTCATTTCTGGATATAATTTTGAATATATGCTTATTTTAATGTATGTTCCCTTTTGGGGATATAGACATGTTTTCTTATGTATACTTTATAGAAAATTTTTTCTTTCTATATTTGTAAAAAGCTAGTATGCATAATTTATCTGAAAATATTTATTGTGTAATACGATCACTTCTTAATTAACTACAAAATTAATTTAAAGATTATTCTCTCAAACTCTCAATTTTATAATCAATAGAGTTAGTTCCACCAGTAATTGTATATTTGTTAAGTAGAAACTAATCACCACAAATTATTTCATTATTACTAATGTAATCAGTAAGATAATGATTATGAAATTTTGGAACTGTTATTTAATTTCATTCTTAATACTAATCTACTCTCTCTGAAATGTGTTTTCACATTGTAATCATAACTGAAATGTGAACCATAACTGAAATGTGTATTATTAAGAAGCAGAATAATTTTGAATTATGTATATTTTGCAAGTGAAATTTGTTATTTGAAAATATATGCTAAGAGAATAAAAGAATAAAACATAAAATAATGTTTAGAAGTCATCTCCTCATGGGAGGAATTCTCTCTAAATCATTTGTCAAAGGTTGTTTAACTTTTCTCATATTCATTATTGAAAAATAGCATTTTACTCTTCCAAATCATCCAATCTATTATTGGATACTTTTGGACTTAGAAAATTTCTCTAAAGTTGAAGAAAAATTTACTTTTCAGTAACTTCTAGACATTTGTCCTGGTCATATACCCTTAGGAATAAAAAGGTATATATCTCCTGAGTCTACCTTAGAAAAATCCTTCATACATTTGAAGGATGCTTTTATCTTCTAAATTTCTCTTTTTGTTTGGTGATTTTTACTATTAATATGTCTCCCAAAACATAGTGCTGAAGTGCTGTGTAGTGTTTCTAAAAGCAAGAAAGTTAGGATACACCTTATAGAAAAAATATATCAGGCATGAATCATAACACCATTGACCTTGAATTAATGTTAATGAATCAACAGTATCATCCCCAAAAAGAAGAGATTTATAATAAGTACATGAAGACATTCATCAAAATGAGAAAGTAACATCTATAGTATATAATGAAGTTATAGTGAAGATGGAAGCATGACAAAATTTATAGATTCTTGAGACTGCAGTTTATTTTAAGATGCACAGTGGACAGCATGTTGTTAGGTTGAAAGCCAAAGAAGTATATGGTCATGTTACCCAGAGTCAAGAAAATGTTATGCTCTTCGTAGCTACTGGTTTATGATAAATAAATACTGCATAAAATTATTTATAAAAATATATATTAAATAAGGAGTTTTTAAACAGAAATGTACATAAAACAAGGTTATGTACTGACCAGCTGACAAAAATATTGTGACCTGAGACACTTAGGAATCTAACTCTATATTTCCCCTAGGAGCAATGACTCAGTATTCACTAATGCAGAACTCAGTGACTCTATGGAAAATAAATATCATGAATAATGAGAATTGAATATTTGCAAAAATTTGGCTATATACATTTTACTCACAGAGTCAGTTTTATTGACCTTTTTGAGAGCTCAATATAATATCACTTTAAAAGGAGTAATGTTAATGACTACTATTTGCATAATGTTTCACATATTCAGAACTTATAGTCTTTTCATGTACATTAGATTTAGGAAACCAGGTTATTTTTATTTTAAAATGTTATTCTAACAGCAAAAGTGTTGATATATGTATACTGAGTACCAATTTTGAGCTCATAACTGCAATAGCATATTTTGAATATGATCAGAACTTTTGTAATCAAACACTTTAATTATCTCAAAAATGTTCTAATGTTTTGGTTGCTTATTTGTAGAACAAAAGAAACACTAACTATAATAACAATGACAATGACAATACATACTCTGTTCTCACAAGGACGAACGTGAGGGACAGTGTCAAAAAATAATCACAGTAAATGACTGAGCAATCTTGCAGGAAATTTGAGTTTTTCTTTAGTAAATTTCAGCATCCAAGTTTCCTGTTTTTCAGACACCATGATTTTTGGTCTGTGGAAAAATGGTCAAGTATTTAAAAATATCTTACTGCTTTAGGTGCCCTAAAGCTGCCATGATAAATTTACTGTTTTGAGACATAAATTATGTCATCTCTATTTTTTCTTTTAAATATTTTATTGTTTAGGGTATTACAGTTGTCCAAATTTTCCCCCTTTTTCCCACCCAACCCAGCCCACTCCCTACTCCTACAGCCAATCACCACACTGTTGTCCATGTCCATGGGTCATGCACACATGTTCTTTGACTAAACTCTTCACCTTCTTTCAACCTGTCCCCACCTTCTTACCTCCCCACCACCCCTACTACAGCTGTCAATCTGTTCCATGTTTCTGTGCCTCTGATTCTATTTTGGTCATTAGCTCATTTGTTCATTAGATTCTACTTATAAATGAGATCATATGGTATTTGTCTTTCATTGACTGGTTTATTTCACTTACCACAATAGTCTCCAGTTTCTTCCATACTGTTACAAAAGGTAAGAATTCCTTCCTAAAATCTGGCATTCTCATTAGCAGTCTAGGCAATAAAAATTCTTATCTGTGTGTGAGAAATAACATTGCTTTTAATTTATTTATATATGACCATACTTCTAATAATGGTGATACTTTAATTTGGTCTGGGCCCACATAGATTTTTCAAATACCTTTGGTCGGGCGGGGGGAGGAAGTAAGGTGCTAACATAATTCTTCCCTGATAGTTATGGAACATCTCTGGGGGTCTCTTTAAAATTTCATTATTTTACAAATTCCTTTAGCAAACTACAAAATTAAGATTATTTTTCTTGATATCCAGGAAGTTCTTACTGGGGTTTCCAAAATATATATGTTATTTAATTTAACTCTATGTGCAGAATGGGTAAAGTCTTACAGAACCCAGATAGAGTTCAAGTTTTCAGAAAAACTAATTATAATGAGAGAAATCTGCTTGATTCTCTAATCAGAATTTATCAATATTATTTATAAATATATATATAAATATTTGGTTTAAAATTATATTTATTGGTCATTGCCAATATTTATTAAGGTACTAATATAATGATTTGGGGAAATTTATTTAAGTAACTCCCTCAAATTATTTTACCTATATATGATTTCTAATCCATTTTGTCATAAATTCCATGCAACTGTTGGTGAACAAAATTTTTCCAACTATCAATGTTCTTTAAACTTTTATTTTATTTTTATTTTTTTGCAGAGACAAAATGAGAATTGTCTTCAAGGATCATTAAAAATTTATTTTCTAAGAATATCGAATAGCCAGAATTCTTAGGGCATCAATTATAAGATGTAGCATTTTTCATCACTGAAATTGTAAAGTTTCTTTTCAGAGTGATACATAAAATCATGCTGTATTTTCTAATTAAAGGCTTATTGGTTTTGTTAAAATAAATTCTATTTTTGACACATTTTAGGTAGGTGGTAGAAATGTTATTTCTGAGTTTAGTTGAGGAGTTCCTATGTTGGGATATGTCTGTCATCTGATCATTTAAATTTCTCAAATTCTTGCTTCTTCAAAGGGAGTTTTCAATGAAACCCTTAAACAGTTAAAACAAAGAATGGGTGATCTCCTTAAGGTGATTTCAGCTCTATTATCAAAGACTTAAGAATACTTACGAATAGATTTTACAGCAGTTGCAATTTAGCTTTAAAATTGCTTATAAATTGGTTCTTTGTAATAACACATTTTTGACTCTGTGTGTTTTGTTTAACTCACTTGTCAGCATTCACTGGTTTGGCAAAAGAAGAGGAAGAGAAAATCATGGGGCAGTATTATAATTAAACGTTATAACAAAATTAATGTTTCGTGAGACTTCAGAGTTACAATGAAATACTATGAACATCCAGTCACTTTTGATAATATCAGAATATCCTGTGTATGAGGTAGTTAGGAAGGGAGAAATAACAAAGATCAGAAAACAATTGAAGACAGACCCAGTTGGCCCCAAATGTTACTGGGCCTATCCCTCTTTACAACAGAAACTTTAAGACAGTTATAAGCAAAAAAATATATGCTTATGTTTATGTACAATCATCAAATTATTAAAACCCCCGAACATTTAAATTTATTAAAGTACTAAATATTAAACAATGGTATCATTTATTTTTAGATTCTCTGCATTTAAATGTGACTTTGATGAGGTATTCTTGAACATTTTAAACATATTTGGAGAAGTTAAGTAGAAAATGCTGTCACATAAACTTAGCAGCCAACCAAAAATCTGAAGTATTCACATAGATACTTCAATTCAGTTTTACTTATTTTTTAAAATTAAAACAAAACAAAAAATTTGCACATCAAAACTTATGGTAGTTAAAACAAATACCTGAGATTTATGAAAGTGTGATGATTGGAATAATTTAACATTAATTTTATATAGAAGTCCACTATTAAGTGCTCAACAAGTTTGAAATATCTTCTCTCTCTAAAAGAGGGGAGAGAATATTGAGCAAATGATAATGATGCTTCACATTCTGTGTAACTATTTGATAGCATATATCACTTTCACCTATATCTCCATCCCCTATTAATTTGGAAAAATATATATTTTCAAAGAAAAGTTAAGCCTTTCTTAAGATGAAAACATTACTGTGAAAATAGCAGTTACTCAATAAATATTTTGGGGAAAGAGCAAAAAATGCTGTGGCTTTTTCAAAGTTATATTGATTATTAGCTTAAAATAAGCCAGGTGGTAAAAGACAAATACCACATGATCTCACCTATAAGTGGAACCTAATCAACAAAACAAACAACTGAGCAAAACAGAACCAGAGACATGGAAATAAAGAACAAATTGACAGTGACCAGAGGGGAGGGAGTATGAACAACGGAGAGGGAATATGAATAACGGGAAGGAATGAGAAGGGTCAAGTCTAGGAACATGTATAAAGGAGCCATGGACAAAGACAATGGTGGGGAGGACCATGTGGGGGGGAAGGGCTGGGCAGAGGAGAGGAATAGGGGAAAATGGGGAAGAGCTGTACTGAACAATAATAAAAATAAAAATTAAAAAATACAAATCACTAAGAAAGATGAAAATATATTTATATCATATAATTATATTTCTTACACACATTTACATTATGATTACATTTGTAGAAATATAAATGTATATATACAAAAATACACATGTACACATATATACACATACATATATACATATACCCTATGTGTAATTACCTTGGCATTGCTTTGGTACCAATGAAAACATGTTCTTATGATTGATAATTAGTTAATAGCATAGAAAGTATATTACATGAGGATAATGTAAATCATTTTGATAAGGAGGCCAAAATAAAACATGTTTATTATGTCTCTTTCTTCTCCTTAAATAATACACAGCCTATTTCTAAGATAGTATACAAAGACATCATAAACAGTGCAAAAGACTGATATACTTCCTCCTTAAAAAGTCTGCTTTTAAATGCTGAAAAATACAGCGAATCTGTTTTTAAAAAGAATGAGAGAAAGGTAACCGAAGCCTTATGACTAAATAAAGTGCCCGTCAGAGTGAACATTCATTGGGACAAGTTTCAAGTACAGGACACACATGGAGTAAGTAATCAAGTAGATGAATTGAATGACAAGAAATATTATTGAGATATAACATTGTACACCTTGGCACAGTTTATTTATGTGTTCTTTAGAAATCTTTAATCCACCTTGTTTCTCCATAACCACTATTTCTTGCCACCTTCTTGAATAGAGTTCAGAATGTTGTGGATTTCAGGTCTTGCCAAGGAAAACAAAATTGCTCAATTAGACTCTTGGGAAAGTCTTCATTTGTCATTGTGAATTACTTTGGTCATCGCCTCTGTTAAGGAGGAAAAAAGGAAAGGAACGAGAAATCATGCTCTGTGAACAGGTCAGATTAAAGTAGCCAGGTGGGTTCATGGTGTCATACATATTGTAGGAAAAAGGAAAAGAACAAAGGGAGCTCGGATAGCTGATAACTTAATTATCTGCCACTATCAGTTTGGAAGGGCTTTTAAACATGTCCAAAATGTCTACCAAAATTTTAGCAGGAGTGACAGTAGATTTTTAAGTAAGGATAAAAATGCAGCAGTCTTTCTAGAATAAAACTCTGACAGACTATGATGAATTACCTTATTATAGTTGCTCGCATGACAAATGTACTTGATCAGTGTTTCTTCCTGGGAATAGTTGAGCTTATCCAGAGGCAAAAGTTGAAAGGAAATAAGAGCTAACCAGTAATCCTAAGTGTAATATATCAGCATTTCCACGAACATATTCAAGAAAATCTTATCAATTACTGTTTATGTCAACAGAAAGTACTTCCATATTCCCTTATGATATAACCTCTTTGTGAGGATTTAAGTGACTTTTCTAAAAGGGAATATAGATCACAGAGAACTTTAAATTTTTTTTTACATGTCCTATAAGTTACCCAGCTTTTAAAAAAATCTTTGGACATGTTCTCAATCCAAGATTTTGATGATAAAAATGTGTCCACACATTTTTAACTATATCCCTAATATGAACATTATCATTTATTCAAATATTTTAAAATGTAATATGGACAAATGGGAAAATCATGGAATTAAGAAAACTGAGAGGATATCTAGAAATGTATAAGTCACTGAGTAATAAATTTGTTAGTAAGTTTATTTGAAGGAACAATCATTTCAAAATATACCTACACTTGTATAATCTTGCTGTTGCTGTTAGAAAACACTATCAGGAAATCAAAGGCATTGTAAAAATTGTTGCATTAATTTTTATGTCTCTATTTAAGGACAGGTTGTAAATATGTCTACTGGGTTTCAAAATTTTACATAAAGAACAATGTAAAACTAAGTTTTTTTTGTAATTCCTTAGAAATTAATGGTAGAAAGTTTGGTTTCATTGTTTGGTATTTATTTTTTCTTCATTTCATGTAAGTTTAACACTACCTGGGTCATGTGGCATAATTCTTCTAGCTTTTCTTTGAAGAAATTTTGTGTCTTGGGTAATTAGAGTATTTTCAATTTATTGTTAGATAATGCATTAATAATTGAACACATAATAGTACATTGCCTACACCCTTGTATATTTCTTCACACATCTATTTAGATAATTGATCAGGTCAAATGATAAAGATGTAAATAGATTCTTAATGTTCTGCCACATCTGCCTTTAAGAAAAGTGTAGCGTGTCCAGATGGCGCACTCTGTAGAGTGATCCAGCTAAGAAGCTGTCAAAATTGTCTGGTCAATACACTCATTTATTGAAGCTTAGATTTTGAAATGCTATGTACATAAGCAACAAATGAAAGACTGTGTTCTGGAGTCTGGAGATACACAGTTATATCTCCTGTAGTTTTCTAGTTTTATTAGAGTATACAATGTTCATGCAGAATGTATTCTACAGGAATAAAAACTGAGCAGTGATTTTGAGACTACAGATTGTTACATATTAATGAGTCATATTAACAGTTTAAGTGCTTATGACCAGTATTTTTTAAAAAAAGAAGAAAGTAAAATGTACAAGTACATGAATGATTATTGTTTTGTGAAATGAATTTTAATATATATGCATATACTCAAACATGCAAATGTTTTCATAGGGTCACATAGTACATTTCTTTACTGTGGGTTTAAAAGACTGTGAAAGATCCTGGTGTAGTGATTAGGAGAGGAATTAGTGATTAAAACAGTTAATAGCAAGTAAACCGAACTCACATTTGAGAAGGTTAGACATTAGACAGTGTTCTCTTTATCAGTGCTCATTAGGACTGAGGCATTTTTGAAGTATATAGATGAATGATCTTTAATCATATCTATTAACTCCCAAACATTTGCTATGTGGTCATGTGCATGTGTTGTTTTTAGAACTCTCCATGTGATTAGAACATGTAGCCAAGTTATAGAACCTCTGCCATAGATTAACAACTATGATGATCTTATTGTTTGATTTTACCTTTGCTTTCATTTTGTGATTTTTGACAGTTGATACATTACAGTTTAAACTATTTTAGACATTGACAACTAAAAATTAATTTTAAAAATATTTGGGACATAGTATAAAATTAGTGTAAGGGATTTTCAAATGTTACAGATATATTCTATTCTTACACAAATTTTTATTTGTGTACCAGCCAAGGAGAGGAGTGTCATAGAAACAAGGAGTGCAGTTAATGATCAAGAATATAAGTACTGGAATCATTAGGAATGTAGTAATTGATTTTCCATCCTCTATAATAATAGCTCTATTCAAGCAGTAATTAACAAAAGATTTCGAGATTTTTTAATCTACCTACTTATTTATTTTGTGTGCATGTTTTAAGTTGGTACTTTTACTTTTTCTCACCTAAAGCTCAGCTTTCCTCTTCTCTTAGGAATCTTCACTGCTTATATTATCTTCTTCCTCTCTTCTATAGTCAAATACATTCTACTTTTTTCAATTCAGGTGAATGACAAAATTTATTGTAATAATTTTGAAATTCCCAGCATTGATGTGGAGATGTGCAGAGGCAGAGGGTCACTGATACCTGTGAGCGGCAAACTAACCCTCTTACGTTTGTCCCTCATCATCCTTGCCTGTCGGTTTGTACAGCAGGTGGCTAACGTTCAGAGAGAGGGGCAGCACATGCTAAGTGAACTAGTAGATTTGGACTTCAGTGTTCCTTTTGTTTGGTGCTTTTTCCTTTGTTCTGCTTAATTTACCTGCTTTTCAGTTTGTAACTCTCAAAGTCAGTGCAAAGTCAAATTCAGAGAAGAACTAAGGGATATAAACAAGTTTGACTAGCCCAAGTGATGTGAATAAGTTTGACGTCTATTTAGAATGTTTGAGCAGGACCACGATATGCAACACTAACTTTCCATTCTTAGTCTTCCTGATCATTTTCAAAAAACGGAAGGTCAGGTTTTAGCAGCACATGTTGAAACATGAATATAAAATGAACACAACACCAATTTGAAAGGAAATAATTTCAAAGTTTGTATTTTAATTTCACAAAATTCTTCTGATTTTTATTCTGCAGTCTGGGCTTTGTGTTATTGCACTTATGCTTACTATATTTTAGCTGATATATTTCATTAATGATTGTCAAATTTTTATATAAATGTTGGGGCAGGTTTAATAATTGTGCATAACAATTCATGTCTTTTATTAAAATCATAATTATCCTTATAGAATGAAGTGCTAAAAATATAATTTGCTGCCTCACATTTTTTAAAGTGAACAGACCCAAACACATATATGCCAACATTCAAACTCTTTATCTTAAAACACTTTTCCAGATAGTTTATCCAAAACAATATTTTAAAAAATTAATTACAGCAGTAAGATAAATGTGTGACAGTGACCAAGGAGACTTTTTCAAAGCTTATATTTGAATTGTGCTATGAATGTATAGTTGTAATCTTATTTATTTCCTGTGAAAAAGACCCATATCTCCTTTTTAAACAGAACAAGGTGAATAATATATTTATTATAAAGAATTATTTCCATGCAAACACTATTAAAATTCATGTGATTTCTCACTTTACAAGTATAGTTCCCCCATTAGACGAGGAATAGAATCTTCGTCAAAATATCTGCTTTCAGTCTGGCTGGGGTAAGTAGGTGGATTTAGCGCCAGCCTGCAAAGCAAAAGGTCTCAGGTTTGATTGCCAGTCAGGGCACATGCCTGGGTTGCCAGCCAGGTCCCCACTTGGGGGGCTGCATAAGAAGCAACCACACATTGATGTTTCTCTCCCTCTCTTTCTCCTTCCCTTCCCCTCTTTAAAAATAAATAAATAAAATCTTTAAAAAATATTTGCTTTCATAGCTCTAGGGCCTCCCATGGTGTTTAAATGATTTAATGAAAGAAAAAAATTAGGCCTTCAGTTTTCTTAGCAATATTATATTTATGGGTTTATATATCAATAATTTCTCATGATCTCAGAAATATAGCAAAGAAAGCTAATTAAGTATCTGTCTCTTAGGGACAATTTAACTAATAACCAATTTTAACTCATAATAATATCCAGATATGTGATTATGAATAAAATTTTCTAGCATTTTTTAAAGACTTTATTTATTCTTAGAGACAGTGGAAGGGATGGAGGATGAGAAGGAGATAAACATCAATGGGAGAAAGAAACATCAATCAATGCCTCTTGCACACACCCCAACATGGGACCTGCCTACTAGTCAGGCATGTGTCCTGATAGGGAAATAAACTGGCAACCTTCTGCCTTGCAGAATGATGTTCAATCAACTGGGAGAATTTTCTAGCATTTTTAAAAACTACAAAATTGTTTAGTTAAGTTGCAGGAGTTATAGGTGTCTGCTGAGTTTTGCCCTAGCTATGTATTTTTGTTCATTTTTAGACATAATGAGTTTTGTCTTAACAGTAATCTTTTATAATATTTCCCACAATATCTCAGTGTGAAAGATCTTTTGAAATTATCTAATCCACCTGCCTTCAATATGTAAATTAGAAAATAAAAGTACAAAGAGGAGAAATCCTGGAGTTATCTTTATGGAAACTCCCAAGGTAGACATGGTCAAGCACATATTATCTCATATTATTATATCCTTGTGCTATTTATGATATATTATTTCACTTGATACTCCCAATATCATGAGTTGGTATTATTAAATTATATTTCCGAGTAGCTAATGCTAGTGGTCAGCAAATTACAGCCCTTTACAGAAATCGTTCCCTGACCCCTGCTTTGTACTGTGTTATAAATAATGTGTATTCTATGAAGTGAAAGGCACTTCAGCGATGCATAAGGAAGTTTGTTAGCAAACTGTGTTCAGAAACAGAGAGCATGCACACTTCTAACTTCCAGTTACTTAGGAAGATAACCTGAGAGAGGTTGAAGTGACAATAAAAACTTCAGTTAGAGTAAAAAAGAAGGGTTCTGGAATGAAATATTCAAAGGGGAAACTGAAATAATGGGTACAGACTGAGGCTGGGAGACTGATATCTTTTTATCTGAGACTATACAAGTTCAGTGAGAATCACAGAATCAGTAAATATGAAATGTAAATTCCCTTCATCTTGTTTTGAAGTTAAAAGGTGACTTAGGTCCAGTACTTTAGAACTAGAGACACTTTGGTACTTGAGAGCAAGGTAATAAGTTTCCTGAGCAGAAGGGATTTTCTGAACAGGAATGAAAAACCTGAAAATATATAGTATGTTTGTGTTGTCTCCTAAAAGTGGGTAGAGATCACTGTCGAAAAGAAGCCAAATTATTATTTTTTTCAATTTTAACATTATTGTATATATAAGTATGCTATGAACATATTAAGTAATTTTGAATTGATGATTTCGTAAAGAATGTATTTTTTGAAATGGAGGAAAAAGAATGATGATCTTCGCAGTAAAGTTAAAAGACCATTGATCTAGAAAACAAAATCTGTTTGAGTCTAGGGTAGTCATTCAATTTCTTATTTTCACATATAATATGTTAGAACATATCTAAAGTTCCTTCAGTTCTTATGTTTATGTATCTATCCAAGCATCCAGGAGCTATGGGGATGTGTAAATATGAGTATCCAGCCATGTACTATGAAAAATTGAGACATTTATTGAGGAAGATACAAGATACAAGAAACACGGTACACAGGACAATGATACCTCAGTCCCCTTCAAATCAGGCACCTTAGACCTCACACAGTTCTCCCAGTCATCATCAATTGCCCCATCACATTTTCCTGAATCTCATCAATGAGCTGAAATCTCTTCCTTTTCAAAGGTGATTTTAGTTTTGGGAAAAGCAAAAAGTATCAGGCTGCTAAATCTGAGCTATAGGGGGGTTGGGTCACCTGGGTGATTTGATGGCTTGCCAAAAAATTCTGCAGAAAACATGACGCATGAGTGGGCCCATTGTCATGATGAAGCTGCCAATTATCAGCTGCTCATAGCTGTGACCTTCTGAATCATCTGACTAATTTCTAAGGAGCAATGTTCAAGCCTATTGAAAAAATTGATGCAGATTCGTTGTTCTACTTACTCAGTCATTTTGAATGAGACATGCACACAGTGCACATGCTTAACAATCTACTGCCCCCACTGAGTAGGGCAGTGAAGTCAACATTGTTCATGCATGCGCATTCCAGCCCACTCTCCTTGGCTGCCAGGTTACATTGGTATTACGCAAACCGTTCTCCTTATATTAACAATGGTTGAAGATTTTCCAGACAGACCTCATGAAACCTAATAAGGCAAAGTGGAAATCACCATGAACTACTAGTACAAGGCTTCCATGAAAGCCAGGTAGTGACTATGTTGGAAATATAATCATGATGATACCACTGTCACTATCATAGTAATGATATTGCAATTCATATCCTGGAGGATATGATCTTGTTAGAAAATTGATATACTATTTAGCTTTCCCTTCATTTTATAAAAAATAGGTATAGACACAATTAGATGACTTGTTTAAAGGATTAAATTTACAATAATTGTTTTCTCTTTTTAAATATTAAGTCCCTGGTATAAAATGAATTTAATTGTGATTTCATCCATGAGGACAAGGATAGTCTGAACTGCATTAAAAGTTATGGCTTGTTGGCAATCCCATGTTTTTGAGACAAATAATTACATCAAAATGAAATAAAATCAGTCTATAGATAGGCTTCTGATTTCGGACAACAGTCTGACACAGTTACAATCATATTGTGTTCTGAACACAGTCTAGACATGTAGGCAATGTTAAAATTAAAATGCTCTATCCATGAAATGCATCTTTCCTAAAAAATGTATGGTATTTAGCTCATTATGCAATAATGGAGAAACTTCTTATAATCTCATAGAGTGCCAATCTTCCTATAATTATGGTAATAATAATTTTGAATAGACTCTTTCAGAAAAATCTAGGACAGTCTACAAATAATAAACAAAAAATAAAGCAATCTGGGATCTCTGCCCAGATTATTGCAAATATGTATAATGAAGCAAAGAAAGAAAATAAATACTTATAAGTACCACTGACTCCATGAAGAAGAAAAAAAAAGGAACAGTATTTGTCAAAACCATGGTAGAAAGTTATTATAGGCCTCCCATGAATCTCCTTTATAAAAAGTTACATGCATCTATATCTAAGACTTCTTTCTTTAGAATTTTTCAGACATCTTTTGAGATAATACAATGGAAGCTACCTGTTCTTTTGTTCTTCTCCTGTTTTACAGGTCGAAGAAATATGACTCAAAGAAACTGACTTATCTAAATTGCACAACTCTGCTTTAGCTATATTAATTGGAAAATCAGCATAGTTCAAGTAGAAATTCTGCCTCTCAAAGTAGACATTACATGAAATGAGTTACATTTTTACTGGTAAATAGCAACCTAGAATTGTTGTTTTACATGCATACAATTGCCAAAAATTTCTCCCTAATGTCCTATTGATGTGTCATTCCAGTTTATTGAATCACTAAACACTGTTGCTTTTTCTCAGTTTTAATTTTAAAAATTTTAACAAAATTTTGTGGGGTTTTTTAGCTTTACTAAGTAAAAAGCAAATAACCAACCAAAACCACATATCTGGTATATTTAATATTCAACTCTCTTGGATTTTATTGAACAGTAACTTATTAGTTTTTTCTTGTGATTAGTGTAATGATTCTTTCATCCATCTATTTATTGAGTCTATAAAAACATTTGACTTTCTACTACATATCTAACACTGTGAAACATGTTAGAATCAAAAAATAAATATGATTTCTGATCTCATGGCACTCAATAAAATGAGTACAAGAATAAAGACTCCAGTGAGGGTTCATAAGAGATAGTCGAAAATATGCAACATAAAATATGGATTCCTAAGTAAACACATGAGAATAAGTGGCTAATCATTTCACAAAGTTAGAGATTTAAATGCTTTTCTTTTAAATTTATAATACCAATAAAGTAATATGTTACTATTTCATGCATGATCTTTGGAATACTTAACCTGACTGTTCAGGTGATATTTGCTGCCTCTGCTTAGAACCATGCCTTACCCACAGGAAAGGATTGAGATGCACTATGATTGGACTCCTTTCTCAAATTTGGGTCATGGGTGGGAAAATAGAAAACTGTAGGTTTTTGCCCTGGATGGTGTGGCTCAGTGGATTGGGTGTTGGCCTGTGAACCAAAGGGTCGCCAGTTTGATTCCCAGTCAGGGCACATACCTGGGTTGTGGGCTAGATCCCCAGTAGGGAGCCACGAGAGGCAACCACACACTGAAGTTTCTCTCCCTCTCGTTCTCCCTCCTTTTCCTTCTCTCTAAAAATAGATAAATAAAATCTTTTAAAAAAAGAGAAAAAAAAGAAAAATTTTAGCTTTAAGGATTATGAATGTCCTCATTTTTAAAAGAATCCAAAAATTTCTTTAGCTACTTCTAAGTCCACTAATATAAAGCAGAAAAAATAACTTTTCTTGTTTTACTATAAACCTGTAATTTGCTTATAATTCATAGACCTGTGACAAATTATATATACATATATAACATGTAACATGTAATATGATAGAATTGGTAGACACAGCATAATTTCTTAGATAATTCATTATTCCCTCTTTGCTATTGCTGAACCTGATTTGAAACAGACCTATATTCTAAAATTGCCCAGGCAGGTAAATGTGAATAGTATGATTTATACTGTAGTAGAACCATATTTGTAGTAAGGATATTTCTAAGATTTTCTGTGAAGTAATACAATCACACAAACATTTTGTTGATTTTTTTATTTGATTCAATATATGCTGGTGGCAGGGAAGTAATAACAGAAATAGATGTCTTCAACTTAATAAAAACGTACTTGTCACCAGGTCATATATAAAGCCTCTTTGGCTATGCAGTTTTGGACATAGCTAATTCCATTTGACTTTGTCACTGTCATAAAAATCTCTGGGGTAAAAAGGAAAATAGAATTTGGAATGGGAGTTGTGATTGTTTATCTGCCATGTCTTATTTTTTTTCCATTGCAAATTTCAGAAAAATATTCTATTGAAGCTAACAATTTTTTTTTCTGTTTTAGGTAAGCATATTAATCATCCCTGGTATAATCAGACTGCATCAAGGTAAAACAAGAAAAAGTGCTGTAATTATATTTCATGTGACTAGTCAATTTGTAAATATATGTGAAGTTTTAGGGAAAAAATGGTGAAAACCAAGTTTCTTTTTGATACTAATATTTGAAAATACCTATAGAAATCTAAATGTTCAGTAATTTGTTTTAGTCTGATGAAAATGCCATAAACTTGCAATATTTGAAATTGTGTATCATATGGAATATTAACAATATTTATTAACTTTTTAAGTGAGAAATGTAAATCAGAATAGATTTTAAATACAAAACAATTTTGTTGTCGGTGTGAAAGTTAATATTTTGCAGCACATGCGGGGTTTAAAAATAAACTGAACCACATCTAAACAGTGATTTTCAAAAGAGTGGGAGAGAAATATCAGTATAAGGGAGAAACATCCATCAATTGTCTCTCATTCCCCAACCAGGACATAACCCAAAACCTAGTCATGTGCCCTGGCAGGAATCAAATCGACAACCTTTCGCTTGGAGGGAAGATGCCCAACCAGCTGAGCCACACCAGGCAGAGCAAGAAGATATTTACACATATTGTTCTTAAAGCATATAGATTTTTTAAACATCATATTTTAACTTAAAAAAGAGTAATATTAATCAATGCTGTTTGTCATTCTGAATATTAGTTATCAACATATCTGAAATAAACTTCCCTATAAAATAATCACTTTTAAGAGAAATATGCTATGGTCTATAAAATTCATAATAGTGATTTTTCTATAACAAATAAAACCAGAGTTAAATGTGCTATTTTGGTATACACAACTGAAAGAGCCAAATTTATCATAGTTATGAAGGTATATAAGCACTAACACTTCCTAGAAATGTATGCAACACTTAAAGTGATATAGTTGTAGGGGATATTGGTTTCATTTCTAATATTTTTATTTCAAAATAAAATAAAATGGTAGTTATATTTATTTAAATATAGCTTGCTTCTTTGACTTTTACATTGAAGGCCAGGAGAATTCAAGTTTATAGATGCATATCCTTTACAGTATAGACAGGTGTTTTTAAGGACACATCATCAAAATATTTTCCTTCGAAACAAAGAAAACAAATTGATAGTTCAGGAACCTAAATGGCTTTAGAATTTAGTAGTTTTGAGGCTGGAAGCACTGTAAGGAGAAGTGAAAGCTCATTATTTCAGAAAAGGACAAAGTACTTTTAATTAGCAGAAGAGCCATCTTTGTTCATTATAATGGTTCAAAAGTAAATAATCTAATGATACAGCAAGGGTGTTCTCCTTCCTCCAAATGAACACTTGAACCTCATCTTTAGTAAGTAGAGAGGCTAAATTTTACTTTCATGTTTTAATAATCATGCTAAATGCATGGTTTACTTCTGAATGTAATAATTTTCAATTAAAATATTATATGAATGTGAGTATGCTATAACTAAACCTTTATAGCATTGCCTTGAGAAGACAGAGGTTTGTTTGGCAATTGTTTCGCTTTATTTTTGCCCTTCTTTGCCCTTCCTTTAATGTGAGTTACTGGGTCACTTTGTTAAGCGTGTTTTGTTTTAATTAGGAACTAATATTTGATGGATTAACTCAAGCCATCTTCTTTTTAGCATAGATAATTGTCTTCAATGTAAACAATGTGAGAAACTTTTTAAATGCTATACAAGTATGTGTTTCTCTGGAAAGTTTTAATGATAGTATGTATTTGAGTGAATATTGTAGTTATGTTGGATATCATACATTTAACTCTAAAATTATTTTCCTTTATATCAAAATGTATCTCTTTAGAAGAAAAGTTCAAAATTTTTGTCAACGTGCCTTCTGTTTATATGAGAATGAACTACAGAGTTTTAAAGAAATACACATTCAAAACTACTCTTACCTTAAGATTAAATATTTTGACTTACTTTTATATTAAAAAACCTAAAATTCAAGTGAAAAATTTTGTTTTTGATTTAATAAATCTTAAATAGAAAACAAATATAGTTTAAATTTTGTTGATGAAAAATATATTTAAAATATATTAGCAGTTTTCCGTTTTACTATGCAATTACAAATACAGTTTAATCTTTCTTTGATGACTGTAAATTATGTCATATATCACAGTTCATTGTAGTAAATGCTCAGATAAAACATTGTAAGACTAAAATACACACACACACACATATACACACATATAACGTGTATGGTTTTACTAAAACAAAATATAAACAAAAGCAGTAAACAAAAACAAAAATTCTTAATTATCTCATACATCAGCTTATTTTATTTTCATTTGGCATTTTCTCCTAAATGAAAAACAGAACAAAAATGTGGCATTTATTGCTAGTTGGATTATATCGGATTGCTGCTATACTAAATGGCAGTATTCCAGGCTATGTGATATATGCTCCTTGTCCATTTGAGGCTATACTTTGAATGTGAACACCCAACAATGAAATTATGGGTCTAAGATTGATAGCTATTTGATTTAGCAACATCTGTTGCTGTTTAATGTACTACAAGCAGATGTTCTTCCTTAAAATTCAACATATCGTTTGATTTACCCTCATGACACATAACCTCAGCTGAAGAATCCTGTTGCTATTTATGCACAGGTGGTATAATGAACAGTTGTGTGTGTCTTTGGTCAAGTAAATGTCTATAGACTAGGTCATACATAATTAATGTTAATAAGGCCAGTGATAGGCAAACTCTTTAACACACTTTCTCCATATGCTGACATAGAGTTCTTTCATGTTTTAGGGCATCAGAGTCATTTTTTCATTTAGAAATCCTATCTTGTAATGCTCTTCGAGAATTAATAAAAACACAACCATATATGTTTTAAGAATTATATTCTTTCTTATGTTTGTTAGAGTATTTCAAATGTGTCACATTATACAAAGAGATGTAATGAGAAAAATACCCAGACACAGACACTACTGTTTATTTGATTCTCTCTTCCCATTTTGCAATATGCTGAAACACAATGAAAACCAACATAATTGTAACTGAATTACAGTTTCATAGTTTATATTAGGATACACAGAGATTTAAGATAAATATAAGAGTGATCATGCTGAGGACTAAAGAGTTCTACTCAAGTATTTTATGGGCAGAAAAATATCTATGAAAATGAAGCAAGAGTGTATTTGAAATTTGAAAATATGAAAATTACATAATGCCATAATAGTGATTACGTGTATTGTAATTCTATGGTGACCTGACATCCTATAATGGAATATGAATCTGATTCCATTTTTCTAAGGAAATCTCTTGCTCAGTGTTAACAATCCAGTGGTATCTCGTGACCTTTTCTATGCAAATATGAACAATTTGAGGCTAACACAATTTTTCATGCATTGCTCCTTAAAGGGGAAGACTTAATTGCTTTTATAGTATCATTTTTATTTTAACCTTCATTACCTATAATATCTTCTTTGAAGCTTGAAATTAACTTTTGTTTCCTTACTATTTTATCCTTTCCTATTTTGGTAAGCAATAATTTTACTCTTCCACTGAAGTTCTAAGGGGGTTTCATGCAACATATGTATAATTAAATATGATAAAGTACATCTTTATTACATTATTTTATTAATCACATTCACTGAAAGAAAAGCATTAAAAGTGATCATTAAAAGATGTACTATTCTTTTGCAAATGGAATCAAATTAATGACACCTTAACAAATATTACCTTTTGGATTTTCTTTTTTCCCATCTTTAAAGTTAAGTTGATTGCTGTTTAAATGTGATCCTATTACTGCTGAATTATGAGGAAATGACAATGCATATTTCCTATTCTAAAAATAAAATAAAGCAATTTAGCCTTTGTGTTTTCGAAATGAGAAAATGATGGAAGTTTTAATTTTTAAACCACACAAAATTGGCAGTCTCATTATGGAAAGAAAATCAAATGTAATTATGATAAGTAATACTTAACTATTTTAAAGTTTCAAATGGGCACTGAATGTGCACTCATAAGAAAATGTTAATATTATTCATGATGGTCTTGGTTTCATTGTCAGTCTTCACATGTTCGAAGCTGTTATGTAAATAAGCAACTGATAGTCACATTTGACCCATGTAGAAATCTTGAGCCCCGCTTTCTTATGTGAACCCCTTAGTAACATAGTGCTTGGCACATTTTAAGGAACTTTAGAATACTTTTATTGTACCAGTAGATATATCCTATCATTGGATTATTTTGTAATATAGAAAAAACTCTATATTGATTGCATGTCAGATTTCATACAATATAAACAATGGAATTTCACAAATTATTTATTTAAAACATCTATCTTAAACATGTTAAATGAGGCAAGGAAATTTAGGTATATTGGTAGATAGATGAAGAAGATTACCTTTTAAAATACTCATTCAATATCATAACACAGTATTTTTTTTTTCCTTTCTTCTTTCCATCTACTTAACTCCTTTTCCCTTTGTGAGAACCCAGGTTCCCAACATCAATATATTTACCCATTTCTCCTATCGGACATCACACAAATAGTTTCAGAACTGCAACAAAAATACCACCACTATTTAAAGTTCAAAACTTCCTTGTAGTTACCTTTGTGCTTAAGATATATCCCACCAAGAGGTCATAAGCCAGAGTCCTGAAGCTAAAGTTTTTTGAATTGATTATTTTATTTGTGTGGTTATATTATTATTTTTTAGTATTATATTTCAGTTACAGTTGAAATTCAATATTGTTTTATATTAGTTTCAGGTGTGCAGCCTATTGGTTAGACAATTATATAATTTACAGTGTTAGCCTTGTTAATTCAAGTACCCATGGGGGACCATGTGTAGCTATTACGATATTATTGGCTTTATTTCCTATGCTGAAATTTATATCCTGTGACTATATTGTAACTACCAGTTTGTACTTCTTAATCCCTTCACTTATTTCACCCATCCTCCCAAACCCAACCATCAAAGTGAAAGGCGTTTGTCTTTCTCTGCCTGACTTGTCACTTGGCATAATACCTTCTTGGTCCATCTATGTTGCTGTAAATTGTAAGATTTTGTACATTTTTATGGCTGAATCATATCCCTTTGTATATATGCACCAATTCTTTATCCGCTTGTCTATTGATGAGCACTCGGGTAGCTTCTGTATCTTGGATATTGTCAATAATGCTGGAATGAACATAAGGGTGCATATATCTTTTCAAATTAGTGTTTCAGGGTTCTTTGGATACATCTCCAAAAGTGGAATTGCTGGGTCACAAGGCAGGTCCATTTTGAACCTTTTGAAGGACTTCCATGATGATTCACACAGTGGCTGCGCCAATCTTCATTCCCACCAACAGTGCACGAGGGTTCCCTTTTCTCCACATCCTCACTTGTTTGTGGATTTATTGATAATAGCCATTCTAACTGGTGTGAGGTGATTGTGGTTTTAGTTTGCATTTCTCTGATGATTAGTGATGTTGACCACGTTTTCATATATCTGTTGGCCATCTGTGTATCCTTTGTGAGAAGTGCCTATTCAGCTCCTATACCCATTTTTTATTGAATTTGTTTGGTATTTTGGTGTCAAGTTGTCTGAGTGCTTTATAAATTTTGGGTATTAACCCCTTATCAGAAGTAGAATTGGAGAATTCCTATATTCATTCAGTAGGTTGTCCTTTCATTTTGTTGACGGTTTGCTTTGTTGTGCAAAAACTTTGTAATCTTCATAGTCCCATTTGTTTCTTTGTTTGTTTATTTATTTATTTTGTTTCTCTTGCCCTGGGAGATATATCAGAAAAAATATTACCAAGAGAAATGACAGAGTTTACTGCCTATATTTTCTTCTAGGAGTTTTATGGTTTTAAGGTTTACATTTAGGTCTTTAATCCATTTGACTTTATTCTTATATGTGATATAAGAAGGTGGCCTAGTTTAGTTTTTTTGGCATGTATTTGCTCAATTTTTCCAACACTATTTATTTAATAGACTGCCTTTACCCCTCATATGTTCTTGCTTTATCACATATTAATTTTCTATATAGGCATCATTTAATTTCTAGGTTCTCTATTCCATTGATCTATATGTCTGTTTTTATGCCAGTACCATGCCATTTTGATCACTATAACTTTGCAGTATTGTTTGATATCAGGTAGTCTGATACCTCCCACTTTGTCCTTTTTCAAGGTTGTTGTTGCTATTAGAAGGATTTGTGGTTTCATGAAAATTTTAGGATTATTTGTTCTAGTTCTGTGAAAAACATCATTGGTATTTTGATCAGAATTACATCGAGTCTATAGATAGCTTTGTGTATTAAGGAGAAAAGTTAGCATGTTAATTTTTTTCTGTACATGAACATGGCATACTCATATGTGCTTCCATTTATTTATATCTTCTTCAATTTTTTTTCTTCAATGTCTTTTAATTTTCTAAGCACGTTTATTTCCCCTCCTTGGTTAAATTTATTTTTAAGTTTTTTTTTTTTATGTAGTTGTAAATAAATTTTTTTTTTTTTGCTTTTTCTGATAGTTCATTATTGGTATATAAAAATGCAACTGATTTCTGAATATTTATTTTGTATCCTGCTACCTTACTGAATTTATTTATCAATTCTAGTAGTTCTTTGGTGGAATCGTTAGGATTCTTTATGTGGTATTATGTCATCTGAAAATAATGACAGTTTTACTTCTTTTTTAAATTTGCATATCTCATTTTTTCTTCTTGTCTGATTGCTGTGGCTAGGGTTTCCAATACAATGTTGATTAAAAATGTTGAAAGTAAACATCATTGCCTTATTCCTGAAATTAGGAAAAGCGTTTAGCTTTTCCACATTGAGTATGTTAGGTGTGAGTTTGTCATGTATGACATTTGTTATGTTGTTATGCTCCCTCTATTCCCGCTTTGCTGAGGTGTTTGCTAAATGGGTACTGGATTTTGTCAAAGCTTTTTCTACATCTATGATGTGATCATATAAGTTTTATATTTTTTATGTATAAAAATATACATAATATTTTTGATAGCATGGTCTTATGTAATAGGCACAGTGGGGCCTAGTTGCACAGCCTCACTAATCACCTGAGCCAGGTGCTCTAGGAGTGCCAGGTGTTCCAAGAGTGCTCCTTGTGTGGGCTATATATGCCCTTCTGTTGTAGTTGAGCCTTGGTTGTTGTTAACACTTCTATGGGTAGGATTTACCCTCAGTCTGATTAGCTGCTAGGATTTTTCACAGCCACAGTGTACAAGCTGCTTTTTGGGGAGAGGAAGTCCAATCCCATCAAGTGTTATGTGCCCCAGCAGGGTCTGGCGTCTGTCCAGACCTCCCTTTGGGTGTGCCACTTGTGGAGGTAATGGGATTGTATTCTATTGTGGTCTGTAACCAGTATCCAACTGTGTTGGTTCTGGGGATTCTAGTGAGTTACTCTAGTGCAGGTTAATGTCAGATGCTTCCTGTGACCAGCCCTGGGCTACCTGTTAGGAGCTATAAAGCGATCTATGGTTGGTAGTTGCCTCTGCTAGGACTGGGTGCATGAGGGAAGGGGCCAAGCTGCACACTGAGGCTGGCTGCTCTTACCATAAAACCTGGGGCAGATAAGCAAAAAGCCCAAAGCACCGCGAGATCTGCTGCCACCTGCAGCCTGCCAGTAGGCTTATCCATTGAAAGAACCTTGAGAGGTACACAAGTTTCATGCAGCAGGTTCTCAGGAGTCACTAGGTAAGGGAAAGTGGTCTTCAACAGGTTAATACAATTTAAAATTTGGTCCCAGTGCTGGGTCTGAGGCCACTCAGCGAGGCTCAGGGTACATTGACACCAGCTGCTATCTGCCTGGAGCCTTTGTGGTGGGTCAGGGTCTCAGGGAGTCCTGAGTTCACTAGGCTAAAAGTAGGCTTAATTTGGCCTGTGGAGGGAGGTCTTAACAACAGGAAATATGCTGCTTGTTGGCTGTATGGGAAGACAGCCCTTGCCCTAAAGTCAAACAACTCCGTTTCTCCCTGTGTGTTTCTGGCGCCCTCCTCAGAATTTCTGGAAAAATTTTCAAAAAAGACTGCAACTCAGACCCACACTTGTTGCTGCTGGCAGAGTCCCCAACTGAGTAGAAGTTGGGGGGCAGGTACCCAGGGAATCATCAGGGAGGTGCTAATGTAACTCACCAGGCTACTGCCCTGTTGGAGGAGAACTAACCCTAGGACAGATGAAGCCCATGGGCCCTGTAGTAAGAAGACTCAACACAGGGACTTTGGAGGTTTTCCCTCTAGCCCTCGCCCCAAAGCCACACACTCAGCCTCTCTCTGTATGACTCTGGCACCACTGAGCCTCCGATACACTACTGGAACCCAAGGTGAGTACCTACAAGTGAGAGCTTGTATGTTGTCACTTTAAGAGGGCACCTGGATTTACAGCATTCTCTCTCACTGGGATGGACAGAAAAATCCCTGCTGATTTTCATAGCCAGATGTTATGTGGGCTCCTCTTCATGGCGGTAGTGCTCTGGGCTGGGGAGCACAGCATAGGGCTGAGAGCACCATTCCTCAGGGGGGAATCTGTGCAGCCATGATATCCCTCCAGATTCTCAACCACCATGTGTGGATGCAGAGTCAACCCATGCTAGTCACTGCCTCTCCTACAAGCCTGGAAGTGATTTTAAAAATAACCTTGGTTAAATGACCTCTGTTCAGCTAGCCTTCAGTTGGTTATCCAGGTTAATTGTTCTGTAATTGAGTTGTACTTTTGATGTGGTAGTGGAAGGAGGTTAGTGCAATATTTTTTACTCCCCCATCTTGGACCTTCTCCTCAATGACATAGTCTTTTAGGTTATGTTAGTCTAATAGGTTAGGTTATGTTAATCTAATAGGTTAGATTTTAGAAATATAATCATTAGTTTCAAATATTAGTTTTCTTCATAAACAGTTAACTGTGTAACACTTTTTTTTCTCCTCCAGAATCTATGTCAGGTTTTTGAGATATACAAAGGAGATACCATGAAATCTGTTCTCAAAGAGTTGTGATCTAATTGTAGAACAAAAGATAACTACATGAGAACTTATATTTGTCAAAACTGATAAATAAAAGGTCTTTTATTTATAAAAAGAATACATGGTCTAATTGGGACAAATAAATTCTAAATGGAAAAAAATACTTTATTTTTAAAATTAAACTTCCAGAATTAAACCTCTGAACTACTGTTTTTTTGTTTTCTTGTTTTGTTTTTTTGTGATTTAACATTAGCAACCAGATAAATGCATGGGCAAATCAATAAATAAAATGACGGCTATTTGTTTAACAACTTTTAAAATATATATTTTCCCAAATCCATTCTTTTTTCTTCATTTTTCCAACTCATATTGCAGGACGTTTATTTTCTATTACTCTATTGAAGGCTTTGTCATTTACTCATATATAATTCTCTAACAATATATTAGTAAATAGACAACTAGGCCACTCTGATTACTCTAACTCAAAAGAATGCTTTAAGAATTCTCCTATAGGATTATAAGCATAGGTATATAATTACCTAGTCTCTTAACTCAAGAAAAAGATGATGATAGTGTGATAGTTATTTTTAAAAAATATTCACATGTGAATTTTAATTATACTTTTTTCTAATGAATCAAGTCAGAATTGCTTCCCATATTTTTTATGCTATCACTATATGTGTTCAGCATTAATATTTAGAGTTTTAGAGCTATTTAAAATGAATCCCTTTTATTATTTTAGAACACAGACTATTAAAGTATTTTTTTATTTTGAATTCATTATAATATTTAGACACTGAAACCATGCTAAAATAATAGTTTATCGACTTATATACCATTTCTCCATTAAAATTACAAAAACAAAACCTCCAGTATGAATCATTTTTACTCATTTGCCATTATCAGTGGGACTCTACTTTAATCCACATGTTCAATGTCAGCTGAAAAATATACTCTCATGATCCATGCTAATTATTTAGTCATTTTACATTAGGAATATTTGTCCATATTATTAGAATTATATCATTGGTATCATTTTAATAATCTTACAGCCAAGACTATCTTTGTTGACCCTAATGTCTAATTTTTTAGACTTTTAGTTTTAGTATTTTTATACAAATATTATTAACACTGATTCCTGAACACTTTTCCAAAGTATTTGATAAAATTATTTAATAAGAACTAGAATAATAAATAGTAAATTATTTAGAAAACAGCTTATACAGGGTCTGGCACAAATAACACCCCTTTTTTATTATATAAAAATATTTTATTACAAAATCACAGACATGTAATTCTGTAACATAACAATATTACAACTCAAACAAACCATATGATGTTTAAATTGCCATCCATTTTGTGTTAGACATTCACGTACCCTACCAACCACATGCAATAGCTTTACTTCTGCTGGACCCTATATATTGCATACACCTCATCTTCAAACAGTGAACAGAATTATATCACTGACCCAAATATTATTTCTCACTCATTTTATAAGCTCTGATTCAACCACTGAATCAGGTTATTTATTTTGGGAGAAAGGATGTCAGGGGGCATATGACAGATTCGGTGTTCATTTTTGTTCCTATTTGACAGTGCTCTTTTAATGATAGAGAAGATACACTCTTCTTAATTATTTTGAAAGACAAATCCATGGCTATAAGACACAATTTAGTTAAGTATTCTATATTTTAAGAATCAACCTTTCTTCAGCTTTTGATAACATGTTCTTCGTTTCCTTCTGAGTTTTCAAAAAAAAAAATCATTAACAGCCATTTTCATAATCAACCTTCTCTTTAAAATAGTCTAGGCTTTTACTATCAATATCTCAAAGTACTTTCAGCCACTACCCATTATCAAATTTTAAAGTCACTTCCACATGTTTAGTTATGTATTGAAGCACATATTACTCCTAGGTATCAAAATCTGTATTGGTTTCCTGTTATTGCTCTAATGAATTACCACAAAATTGTTGGCTTAAACCAACAAAAATTTATTCTCCCATAGTTTTAGAGGCCAAAAGTCTGAGATTAGTATTACTGGGCCAAAATCACTGTCAGGAGGTGATGTTTTCTCTGGGAATTTTAGTTATGAACCTACCTGTTTCATGTCCCTTCCAACTTCTGGTGGCTCCTGACATTCTTTGGTTATGGCCATGTCACTCTAATCACTACCTCGTGGTCACCTTCCCTCCTCCTGTCTTCTGTATATCAACTCCTGCTTTAACTCCCTCTCATAAGAACACTGCAATGACATTACCAAGATAATTCAGACTAAACTTTCCAACTTAAGATCCTCAATGTAATCACATTCAAATAATTTTTTTTTCTTATAAAGTAACGTTTGCAGGTTTCAGGTATTAGGACTTGATTATTTTTAAGGGCATTTTTCAGGCTTCTATAACAACCATCTTAGAATCCTGCCTACCCCTCTCTGTAACTAAGAAAGTTGTATTAAATCTTTTCAGTATACTTCAGGACTATTCATTAGTTTTTAATTCACTGAGTACAACATGATGTATCTATATTATAAATATATATATTCATATATATACATACACATAACATTAGGCAACAGTCTAGGCATACTAGAACTTTTCATCTTCATGGTCAATTCCAATTGAATGGTAAGGACACCATTAAAAAGAGATTTCAAGTCCACATCTAAGCTTAATTGGAAATAGTATATATAGGGGTTCTTGCATAAGCATCTCATATATGCTTTTTATAGTCAGCTATAAAAGATATCTGACAATCATTAGGAAAAATAAAGGGTAAGAAATAAATATGTATTTAAGCAATGTCTTCCCCTTGAAGTTAATGTTGGATTTCCTTCTTTATAATATGACTGATTCCTTTTAAATAAATTGTATTGGATTTTATTATCAGCTAATTATTTACTCAATTTTATTTTTTTACAATATCCATAGATGTTTTTATTATATGTAATCTGGCTCTTCCACTAAAAAAATCTCTGACTAGTTTTTTTCTTTATTTTGGAATAGTACTTATCTCAAATGTTCATTGCAAAAATTCAGTACTGTATGGCATACTTTATTAGTTGGTTAAGGATTACTATTTTCTTGCCAATTTAAGGTATTAATAAGCATAACATCAAATTCTTACATGTTTTGGGGACATTGAAGTCCTATGGAAAGCTTAGACTATAAGTTAAATTCAGTATAAATGCAGAAACAACATTAAGTTAACAGAGTTAAAGTAAACCCATAGTTAACTAGGTTATCTATTTGGAAGAAATACTGCATAACTCAACAAAGTTACTAGTACTATTTTAAATATATAAAGAGAAGTTAGAGAGAGCAATACAATACAGGTTGTTTTTTTTTATGCTTACCGAATTTGGAAAGAGATTGCCTAATGAAAGAAGGTTATACTTACTGAGTAAAAACTTTATATATATATAAAACACACATACACACATACACACATTGTCCAAGTATATATTTATACAGATAATCATTTTATAGTTTTGAAATATTTCCAAAACAATTTTTTTCTTTTCTTGATAACAATTTTATAATTATAAAGATAATTAAATGGCATTTGTAGAAATGCCTCATGTTGTCCATGTAACAAAATAGTTATAAAATAAATGATAATTTCTGTAATTTCTTCATAGCAGAGGTCATACTGTTAAATAGCTATAAAAACTTAATGTTGCAGTTAAGATGTGATGTAACAAGTATTGATATTTTTAAATACTATATGGCAATTAATTGTAATTTTTATTACTGAATAAATATGGAAAACACAATTCCCAAAACACAGGCTTATATACCATATCTATTAACTGGTGCTGGGCTTCATTCTGTTACTTTTCTGTTCCACAAAGAAATTAAGAAGCTTGAGAATTTGCTGCCTAAAGTAGGAGCAATAGACAAACACACTATGTTCTGAAGTTTAAAATATGAAGGACAAGTGTCAAAAAGTAAAATCTAAGGGTTTATGAATTAGGGTGTGACACGGAGACACAGGGGCGGATGCCCAGCATCAGGAATCTTCAGGAAAAGAAAAGAGAAGAAGGAGAGAAGGAGGCCAAAAGTAAGGCCATAAGTCCAGGAGATTTAATGTAAGAAATCAAACAATGAGTATGCAGTACTATAAACCAGAAATTACCAGGAAATAGAACAGTATAATTTATAGCCCACTTACCTCAGAAAAGCAAGGAAACTGAGTGAAGAGCAATAAATAAACATCTTCTCCGACAGACCCCCCCACGCATTAGCTAGATTAGATTTTCATTTGCGTGTGTATATCCCATGCACGTTGTAAACTACTTGAGCGCAGCATGGAGGTAGGGGCAGGTTCTCATGCATCTTGATTTATTTTTCATGAAATAGCTCTTGAAATTAGAAAGCCTCCAACATACACTGAGGCAATGAATGACCAAACATATTTTAATTTCACATCAATCATAGCTCGAGGAACGAAAGCAGCATCGTAGAAAAATATGAGTTCGATGTATCTACAGCTGACTCATAGATTCATTATCTGTGCATGAACTAAGGCTAGGTGTGTGAGCTATGCCTCTTCCCTTATCTGTAAATGGGGTTAGTAATGAAATATAGCCCCCAGGACAATGTGAACATAAAAATATAATTATATAGATAAAGTACTGAGTGTATTTATTAAGCAGTCAATAAAAAGGCAACGAGAAATATTTAGATATGCATAACACAAACACATACACTCATATTTTCATTGGCAAGGAAAAATACTTTTTTCCAAATATATATCTTTCTAATTGCTTGCTTATCTGAATTTTTCCTCTAGCTTCAGTGTAAACATTCTTAGTAAAATAAATAACATCAATCGGAGTGAGTCTCTGACACTGTATAAGAAACTGATTTATTTTTCTGTTCTCTTTTGTTAATGAGAAAGCATTAGAGCATAGGAAGGTCCTAGAGCGGTAATGCAAAAGGTATGACTGCAGAGAGAGAAAATATAGAGTATTTTTATTTCTTTATTTCTTTTTTTATTTCTAGATCAGCAGAAAATTAGCAGTGATGGATAGCTACAACTTAGCCCAACAAGAAAACTGATTATTTGTTGGTTGGTTAAATCATAAATATATTTAATATATTGTGAGTTAATTGGGGATAAATATAATTTGAGGAGGCTATTCATTTATAAATGCCAAAGTATAAATACATGTCCAAGCTATGATGAAATCATCAGACACTATGAAGATCACCCAAAAGAAACTCTACTTCTAATCAAAGCAGAAATTCCTTAGTGAGTTACCACCCCAAAATAATATAGACCAGAAGTTGATTGATTTTATCGAACATTTTGTTCATTAATTTTTTTTGTTTTCCATTTTAATAATTTCTACTTTGATATTTATTATTTCCATTCTTCTTATTTATATTGTGTATAATTTACTATTCTTTTTCTAGTTTCTTAAGGTGAAACCTGATGTCATTGATTTAAGGATGTTCTCCTTTTCTAATACGGATATTTATTACTATAAATTCCCTTCAAATTATTGCTTTAGCAGCATCTTATAAATAGTCATATAGTGCTTTTCATCTTCATTCAGTTATTTAGATGTGTGTTATTTTATTTCCAACACTTAGAAATTATCAAGAAAACATCCTATTTCTGAATTTTTATTTAATGTGTTCAAAAAATGCATTTTATATGACTTGAATTCTTTTAAATTCATTAAAATTTATTGTATAGTCTAGTATATATTCTAGCTTGGTAAATGTTTCATGTGTATTTTGGAAGAATGTGTAATTGTCTGTTATTGGGTGGAATGTTCTAAATATGTCAATTAGGTTAAGCAGGTTGGCAACATTGTTCAACTTTGTTATTTTCTTACTGATATTATGTCTCCATATTCAATGAATTATTAATAAAGGGGTTATATTACTCTGTTTGAGTTGTTATAATAGAATATTATATATTGGGTGGCTTATAAACAATAGAAATTTATTTCTCACAGCCCTGGGGCTGGGGAGTCCATGATCAAGTTGCCAGTAGATTTGGTGCCCGATGAGGTCCAGTTTCCTTGGTCATAGGCAACCATCTTTTTGCTCTGTCCTTGCTGGCAGAGGCGTGAGGAAGCTCTCTGGGGTATCTTTTGTAAGGCACTAATCCTACTCATGAGGTCTTCACCCATCAAGTCCTAATCACCTTCCAAACGCCCCACTTCATAATATCATTTCATTGGGAGTTAGAATTTCAACATACGAATTTGAGGGGATTTAGTTTATAATAGAAGTTTTGAAATATCAGACTATGATTGTGGATTTCTTTTTCACCTTGAAGTTGCATCAATTTTTGTTTCATATATTTAAACTTATGTTATAATAGGAATAAATGTAAAATATTTTATATCTTCCTGATGAGCTGACATATTTATCATTAAGAAAATACATTTTTATTCCTGGTAATATTCATTATCTGAAATCTACTTTGTCTAATGTTAATATAGTCAATTTATATTAATTTAATTTTAATAAACAAAAATGTTAAACTGTTTTAGATTTACCAAAATATATATAATGTTTTATATAATATATAAAATATATTATATATAGATATATAATATACATATACATATATATCACAGAGAAGTTCCATCTACCTTATATCCAGTTTCCCCTTTTATTTACACTTAGCATTAGTATGGTATATTTCTTACAATTAATAAACCAGTAGTGATAGATTATTAAGTAAAGTTCATATTTATACACTTCAGCATTCCTTCTAGAACAGCACATTACATTTGGTAGTCAGGTCTCTTTAGGTTTCTCTTGGCTGTGGCAGTTTCCAACTTTTTAAAAATCATTGTGAGCAAGCTATGTCTCCTTGCATCCTTTCATTTTACCCTATGTGTGTCTTTTTACTTACATTATGTGTCCTTTAGGCAGCATATGGTTAGGTCTTGCATTATTTTTTGCCAATGTGAAAATACCTGTGTTTTAATTGGGAGCAATCTTTACCCTTTAATTATTCCTATTTAATGTGATTATTAATTTGGTTACTTTTAAGTCTCTCATCTTCCTAATTGTTTTGTATTATTTTAATTTATTTCTATTTTACTTTTGAATATTTTAGTATTGAATATTTTTATAATTTCATTTTCTTCTTTTTTGGTTTATTGTCGATAACTTTTTATTTTTATTTACATAATTTTTAAAATAATTTATGCAGTTTTAGAATTATTTCAGTAATTGTTTTAGGGTTTATAGTCTACATCTTTATGTTATCACACTGTACTTTGAACTGATATTATGGTAAAAAAAAAAGAACCTTAGAATTGTATGCTTTTATTTCTCCTCTCCCAACTTTTTCCTATTATTGCCACACATTTTACTTTTATATATTTATAAACTTCATGCTCTATTGTTAGTATTTGTGTTCCAAAATTCGATTATCTCTTCTCTTCAGCACTCTGTTTTAAGAACCATGGACACCTGGGGAGTAAGACAGGCTCTTTGTGAGTTTCTTCTCTCTGCTATAAAACACAGACATCCTCTCAATACAAGACACTGGGGTATTTTAAGGGTTCCATCTTTCATGGCTCAGTGTCTTTTATTCACTGTCCAATAATGTTTTAAACTACTACATCATATATTTTGTTTGTTTCTAAGTGGGGGGAAACCTGGTCCTTGTTATTGCATATCGGCTATCTAAAAAGTAAATAAATTGAGCAGATTAGTTCTCCATGTGAATGGTGGTTCCTTGCAGTGCTCCAGCAGGAAGTTGGAACCTCCTGGGAAAATCGCTCTCCTCTCTCTCTCTCTCTCTCTCTCTCCCTCTCTCACTCTCACACATGCACACATACACAGACACACAGTTTAGCTCCTCCAATTCCAGGTTTCCAGTACTAGAAATTATGGAACTATATATAAAACAAAACAAAAATTTAATGGTGTATAATAATGAGGTATAATAGGAAAAACACTAGACTTGAAGTCAGATAATCTAGATTAAAATTTTCTAGGAATGTAGCTCTGTGACTCTAAACAAATGATGTAGCCCATCTTGACTCATTTTACTCATGTAAAAATTTAATAATTCCAAACTTACAAGGTTATATTGAAGACCAGAGCATCAAGCACATTCTATAGCTCATAATAGGTGCTGTTTTTCCTCTATTAAAATAAGCTTGATTTCATGTCAACGTGCATAAACTTGAATTCCCAATATGTACAAGACACCAGAAAGTGTTATTATTTAAAAACTCTATAAAAATAAATTTCCGTACAACCATTTTAAAGGCTAGGGAAATAGAATCTCCATAAAATGGATCATCATGGCTGAATGTACAAAATGAGTATTTTCTATAGGATCTGAATTCAGTTTAGCTCTGATCTACACTTTTTTCTACTTCTTTCTGTAGTGTTTGTTTAAGCCTCCTTTTTATAAAACCGTTTATATGGGTATTTTAGTCTTAGAGATATGAATCTAATATTATAATTTTCAGATCCTCTGTGCTAGTGCTTGCTCTCTCATGCACTAAATATATATAAAATGCTATGGAATCTGTAGTTATGTACTGCCACTTTCACTAACTCTGCACTAAAATAAATATTCAAAATGCCTTTTATCAGTAAGTGCACTTAATTTTATATACAAAATTAATATGGCAATCTGCTACTGTTTCCATTTAAATATTGTTTTTGGCTGACACTCTCAAAGGACTCTTGGTTAAGGCTTAGAATAATATCAAAGTGCACAACATTGAGGAGACAGCTACCACTTTTTATAATTTATGATTCAGCATATTGTGGTTATTCTTTATAATGTAACATAAGTTCTGCCACAAGAGGTACAAATTGACGACGTTAAAAAACGCAGCACTTTGTAGGTCTGGCAAAGGTTAGAAGGATTCTCCAAGTCATGTGCAACTCTTTTATGGCAGTATTTTAAAATGTTTTACGTTAGCATCACTCCGAATTATTATAGTAAGGATTACATTTTCTCCCTTATAGTAGTATTTTATACTTTTTCAGTGTGACATTTCTTTTTTAGTCTATTTTGAGTCGATCTCCCTTTCTGTCAAATATTCTTTGGTAAAATGTTTTAACAGTACATTTCTCATATATGATCTTTGAGACTGTATTTCTCAATTGGTTCTGTCTCCTATCTACACTTACAGACATGCCAGTTTTACCACAACCTCACAAGCACAGAACCTCACCATTGTGTCACCTTTCAGGTTTACACATTTTTCCACTGGCAAGGATCTCTCAAGGATCTGTCTTGTTACTTTTTCATGTTTGTCTCCCCAGTAACCTCTGCCATCACCTTCTTGGAATTATCGCAGATACTGTTAAGTGCCACACATCAGTTTGCTGCCATGTTTGTTTATGCCATTTCTGAAAAGAAACTTTTAGAGTAGGTTAGGTCTAGAACAACAGTGGGGGACATCGGCATACCCACACACACACATGGACATGCACATGTAAAACCTTTCTTTCTCTTAATAGCTTAGTGGTTAAGAACTCAGAATCTTGACTAAGTTTCCTGGGTTCAAAGCCCACCTCTTCTAATAATAACTCCATGGCACTCAACACATTACTTACTAAACCTCTTATGTTTCAACCTTCTTAGTAATAAAATAGGAGCAATTAATATTACCTATGAGTGTTGTTATGCTTAGAAGAGGGCCTGATATGTAAATTATGATGTAAACCTTAGCTATGTGTACTGCTGCAGCTAATGCTATTGCAATTGCAATGACTATTACTGTTCTTGTAGGACATGTAAGAATTCATCCAGGCAAAAGTATGCCAGAAGCAAAGCATTAATTTTGGTGACTTCATATTTTGCCTGTCTCCTACACCCACTACTAATCTAGAGCATTCCTACTAATGTCATTTATGTCCTTCTTATCAAAAAGTTCTCTCAGGGAAAACAAAACAATACAACCTAAATATGATTATAAATGCTATTTACTTTAAAAATCATTCCATTTTTAAGCAGAAAGACAAACAAACAAGGGAAATAGTTAACTGTACAAGGGGGGCCCAGAAAACCCAGAATTTATTTATAAAAGATTGTGTATTTATTCTTCTGTGTTTAAACTTAAGTCACCTTCAAAGTACTCCCCATTTGATGCAATACAACTATCAAGACTTTTTTCCCACTGCTCAAAACAGTTTTTGAACTCATTAATTTTGATGCCTTTTTGTGCTTCTGCTGGTTTTTGTTTCACCTTTTCCACTTTGGCAAAATATTTCCCTTTGAGGACTTTTTTTCACTCAGGGAAACAAAAAGAGTTTCTCAGGGCAAGACTGGGTGAATAGGGAAGGTGTGGCACAGGGGTCATTCTGTTTTTGGTGAAAAACTGCAGAACAATCAGTTCAGTGTGGGCAGATGCTCTCATAAATCACCCACATGAAATGAGTAAATGCATTGAAAGAGTCTTAAAAAATTATTCTCTGAAGCCAAATGCAATGCCAGGTAGGACATTGAAAAACTTTACATGTATTACTTTATTTAATCATCCAACCACCAGTCAAAAATATATTACCGTAGCACTTATAAATGAAGTTATGAAGTTCATAAAAAATGAAATAGCTTGTTCAATGTCAGACATAAAGTAAGAGTTGAACTTGCCCAGTGTTTTCTGGTTCCAGAAACAAAAAACTGAAATCTTAGTCTAAAGTTGGAATTTTAAGTGCACTTGCAATTTCTGCTTATAGTTGACAACTCAATGCTTGTAAGATTTTCTCAAGATTTGTAAAATAGGTATGCGGTAGATATGGTTGCATTGGAATTAACACACTACTCTTTTTGTGCTAGAACAAAGAGAGCTGCTGGACTTGTCTTATATTCACTGATTCATTCAGCAAGCGATTTAATTAATCCTCAGTACTATGTGAGACCTTGTTATTCTTTTAGTATGCTATTCGCTTAATGTTAAATTCTAATTGCTATAATGGCTACCCTTTAAAACCGCAAGTGATGGTTTAGATCATTGTCTTAGCTTGGGCTGGTATAACAAAATACATCTGAGTGGCTTAAACAGCAGGGATTTATTTCACAAAGTCTTGGAGGCTGGCAAGTCCAAGATTAAGGAACCAGCTGATTTGGATCCCTGATGAGGGCTCTCTTCTGACTTACAGACATCTGTCTTCTCACAAGACAGAGAGTGAGCTCTGGTTTCTTTCTCTTCTTTTAGAGACACTAATCTCATCGCAGGGCCCCACCCTCATGACCTCATCTAAACCTTTTACTTCCCAATGGCCCACCTCCAAATATCATCACATTAGGGTTAGGGGCCTTAACATATGAGTTTGGGGGAAGAAACGAGCATTTGGTCTATAACAATCATGTTGCTTTTCTGTTTCAAACCCTTCACTGATTGCTTATTGTAGTAAAAGGGAAGCATTTTCACCTGGCTGCCCATAATCTGCTACTGCTGTCACTGTAGCCCCATGTGGAACCCGTTCCCATCACTCACTGCTCCTCTGCATGCTGACCTTCCTTCAGCTCTTGGAACGTATTTCCCACTTCAGGGATGGGTGTTGTAGGACACTGTTTCTTCTTCCTGTGATGGTCATGCTCCCTCCCTCCCTGGTTAATTCATCTTCAGGTCCCTGTTCAAATGTTTTTTCCTAGAGATGCCCTCTCTGACTTCTAATATCTTATAAATAAAGTCCCTTCTTATTCTTTCTGTTAACTCCCCACATTTCTCTTTCACAGCATTTATTGGAATATGTAATTACACATTTATTTGCATTTATTTGTATAATGATTTATTTTCCCACCTGGTAAACTCTGTGGGTTAGTTGCCCTATCTTTCTTGATTACCATCATAATCTTAGTAGCATAGTCTTACTCACAGAATGCACCCAATGAATAATTATTTAAAAATACATAAAATAAAAGAATAGATACAGGTCTTAGAAATTGGTTATGTGGGTTTCATAATTAAATTGATTTATGTTTAAAAAAACAAAATAAAATAACAAAAAAAAGTATATTACTCTATGACCTCAGGAGGCTTCCCACCATTCTTGGAACTCAGATCCCTTGTCAATAATGTGGGTATAAAAATACCCTTTTCATCAGAACATTTTGAGAATTCAATGTGTAAACCTGCCTCAGTGTGTGTTAACTACCCCTCTTTCCATTGGAGATCTAGCACTGATTTCTCACATGTGCACTCTATTCATCGACCATTCTTCTACTGAAACCATAATGCCTTTTTTAAAAGTTTTTTTTTTTTTTTAATAGAGAAGTGGGGGAGGGAGGAAGGGAAACATCAATCGGTTGCTTTTCACCTCCCAACCAGGGACCTGGCATGACAATCTAGGCATGAGCCCTGACCTGTAATTGAACCAGCAAACTTTCTGTTGGTGGGAAAGACACCCAACCCATTGAACCATGCCATTCTGGGCCATAATTGCCTTTTAAAAGCATCTCTTTAGTTTTCTTCTCATTGGTCATTATTTGATTCATTTGTTTTTTCCTCACAAATTCATGAGTAAATGTGGTATCATTCCTTGATTCCAATAAGTTGGAGGATCATGATAATTTTCACTCACCTTTGAGGGTAACGACCAAGAAGACATAAAGGCTTCTGTGGGTTATTTTGGTTACCTGTTTTAAGCGGCTTAATCTTTGTCAGTTTTAACTCTGATAAACTATTTAGAGATGTTAGGATTTTGTGGTTTGAGGGTGATTTACCCTTTGAAGAGTGAGTGTAGAGGCTTAAACAAAAGTAATTAAGGAATTGTAAAATAATGCCTATTTGTATAGAAGTTTATTCAAAGGAATATTTTTAATTTAAGTAACTCTATAGTTACAAGAGTGTGTTCACCTTTCTTCTTACTGTGTTTATTTGTAACTCTCTGGCTTGTCTGATCTGCTTTCTCATCTTCTTCTCTCAAAATATTATATTCAGTAAAGATAGCTAAAAAAATGCTTAAAAATGATTTTTTCCTCAAATCCAAAGATATTTTCACAATCTATAAATTAAAAGACAAATACACATAGAGAAGCCAGAGGAAAAAATGTGAAATAAAACAAAGTAGGCATTCTTCATAAAGTCAACACTTCAATTGCTATGAATATTGTTACTGCATTGGTTTATAAATGGTACATGTCTATGTTTTAATATTTTATAAATGACAAAAATGAAAAAAAGAAGCAATGTAGGCAGTTTTGATGTTAATACTAAAGAAACTAGACTGTATTTTTCCTACTCAAACTGTAATAATTTAAAGTACATGTTACTGTTGGCTTGAAATTTATGAAATTTAGAAAAGCACCATCTTCATAAACATACATGTGCCATTCCTGTCCCAGATCAAGGTTTTCATCTTTTTTCTTCTTTAAATCGGTAGGTACCTTCATAGACTCTTAGCATTTTAAGTACCTTTAAATTCCCCAGCAGAATAAATCACTAATTTTGAGCTACAATTTCCCCCTAGTTAAGCCCACTCTGCTGTAGTTACTTACATTCATAAATTTCTACTCATGTCAAGACTATTTTATGATTTTAATAATAGAAGCATCAGTGTTTAGTTGCAAATGGCTGGAAACTCAGTATTTCATTGCTTCTGTAAGCCTTAAAGAAGTCTCAGAGCACCTGACTCTATGCATCGTGGCCATGTCTGAATGAGTCACTGAGGTGACTTGGCGTATGTAGCTATACAGCAAACCATGTGTTCCCTCCATTGTACTGACCAAATGGGAATAGAGGTAGTATTTTCTGATGCAATGATCAGTAGCACTGATGGTAAGCTTGTTTGATGATTTATACGAGAAATTATTTGCATTCTTAAAAATGTCCAATCTTGACACCTAACCAAAGACTAATTTTTTAAGTATTTCTGAAAAACCAAAAACATGGTTCTAGCTGTTAACCACCCCCCCAAAAAAAAGTTTAGAGTTGTAATAAAGAATAGAAAAAAAAATGGGTGTCTGGGTGAAAAAAGTTGAGGGGAGTGAGAAGTACAAATTGGTGATCACAAAATAGTCAAGGGGTATAATGTATAATACAGGGCATAATACAGTCAATAATATTGTAATAACTATATATGGTGCCAGATGGGTGCTTACATCATGGGGATCACTTTGTAAAGCAGGTGATTGTCTAACCTCTATGCTGTACACATGAAACTAATACAAAGTAATATTAAACGTAAACTGCAATTGAAAAATAAATAAAAATATAGTAGGATTTCATAAAGTGGGAAAAAAGAATAAAAAAATACATTGATTTGAGCAAAGGAAAGGATTGTCATCTGGGAGGCACAGATTCAGGTAACAACTTGAATTGTGCTCTGCAAAGAATGAAGAAAGACAGAGTTCATAAAGGCAAGACCAGAAGAGTGGTTCTCATTATATCCTCCGTGGAAAGAAAGGATGTCGGCTAGGTCAGTTGGGATTAGTTAGGCCCATTATATAAATGATGGATTCTGGTTGTTGAAATGGATTGGCTCCTGTCAAAGTGAAGAACAGATGCTCTGGTCACCATGATGAAGGAAAGGTAAAGTTTATATATGTCCCTGTAGCAGCCATCGATCCAGGGTATTTGTGGCTCAGCCTTGAGCTGAGTTTAGCAACGAGTCAGCAGTTTAAAAGCAGTCCCAAGAGCTGAGATGTGAGACATGCATAGGCCTCACTTAATTGCCTCCCGATTCCATTTTAAGTGACTCTCTCATAGGTGCTTGTTCCATTTTTTTTCTCCATTATCACAGCATAACAGATTTTCTGAGATTTCATCAAATATAGTCATATATGAAAATTCAGCCTACATGAATTTTATTTAAGTGTCAAGTGGCATGAGCCAAAACAGCATGATCATTTCATATATATAGTCAATAATATTGTAATAACTGTGTATAGTTACATATATATTGCATATATACACACGCACACACACACACACACACACACACATTTTTTAAGTCATGGTGATTATTACAAATGCTTTTCTCCTGAAAAAAATAAAGCCCAGTAAATCCAAACAGAAATAGGGCAGATAGTATGTTAAAAAATTATTGCAGCTGAGGGTCATTAGCTATAATCAAGGGCCAGCTTAGACACAGAAGAAGCAGAAGGTGAGTTTGATCTTTAGCCAAATCAGAAGCCACACACCAAGGAGGCCATCTGGATGCTGGAAAGTTAGTTTAAATTCTGCTCTTTGATTTTTATTTAATTTGTAATAAGCTCTTAAATTCTCAAGCAAGAGCAAACCTTTATATAGATAGCCTGGGAATCTTTTCTTCCAATTTCTTGTTAGTATTGTAAAATATTCAGTGCCTATCATTTTAGAAATGCCACTGTCAAAGAAGCTAAGATGTGAAATATTACAGTTCGACCCTAGCAAACCTGAAATATGAATATTTACTCAGATGTACACCATATGTTGATATTTCCCCTTTTGTATTCTTTAGGAAAAAGTTCACGATCCACTTAGGAAAATGCTGAATTTATTTTTGTTTGAACAGCATTAGTTGAATTTGCATTATCTGCTTTCTTAAAACAATCTATTGTCTTGGAATGTTAATGTTTCCTATCCCTCTTTTAAAAAAATATTATTTATTTATTTATTTATTTATTTTTAGAGAGAGTGGTAGGGAAGGAGAAAGAGAGGGAGAGAAACATCAATGTGTGGCTGCCTCTCGCACACCCTCCAATGGGGGGCCTGGCCCGCAACCCAGACATGTGCCCTAGACTGAGAATTGAGTGGTAACCCTTTGGTTTGCAGGCCGGCACTCAGTGCACTGAGCCACACCAGCCAGGGCTGTTTCCTATCACTCCTGTCATTCAACTCTTATCATTACATAGAACCATCTATACCTGTACTGTTTAATATAGTAGCCACTGGCCGGTTGTAGCTATTTAAATTAGAATTTAAATTAATTAAAATAAAATATTTTAAAAATTCAGTTATTCCGTTAGGGTAACCGTATTTCAAGTCCTCTGTAGTTACATGTAGATAATAGATTATTTCCATCCTCAAAAAAAGTGTGATAGGCACAGCACTATTCTAGACCCAGCACAAGGGAATGGCCCGTTAGTCAAATCTGGCCCACAGCCTGTTACTGTGAAAAGCATTTAGTGTGAGCACAGCCATGCCCATTCCTTTAAGTGTTATGTATTATTGTTTCACTCTAAAAAGGCAGTATTGAGTAGTAGTTTGACAGATAACAGTATCTCTCACAAAGCCTAATATATTTATTGTCTGGCTCTCTGCAAAGGATGTCTGCTGAACCCTTTCCTAGACCATCGTCTAAAGTATATTTTTAAGGGCTATAAAAGTCAGTACATTTTCACTCTTGTTTTCCATTCTTTTAATTTTGTGTCATTTATGTTTTGCATAAATATGTTTCAAGGTCCTTATGTTTTCCTATCTTGGGTTCTCTTTACAGACTGATAGACTTAGGTCAGCCATTTTCAACCGGTGTATTGAAAGAATTTTTAAAACATCCAATACCTAACTATTTAGTCAAGGGCACTGACCTCTTTTCTCTTAACTTGTCAAATAAAAAGATTACAACAGCCAACACAACAATAGCTGTCTGGTGTGAATGAATCAAAATTATACTTTTTTTTGTCAGATCATCAAAAAATAATATACTTTTTGGTGTGCCACAGAATTTTAGTAATTAGTTTATGTGTTCCACGAGATAAAAAAAATAAAAAATAAAATCACTACCTTAAGTGCTTTTTCAGATCCAGGTAGGAAAATGATTGCAAAGAATGGTTACTTTTGTTGTTTATGTCAAATTGAAGTCATAAATTCTCTGGATACAGGGAATGCTCGATATTATAGTGGCTAAGCCTACTGTTACAACCACAAAATGTATCATAAATCAGTTGGAGTTGGGAATATTTACAAGACTCTTTCTTCATGTCTGTTCTATAATATGTAACAAATGCAGTTCACGATGTGCCTCAGTAATTTGAAGTTCATTTTGTATTTACAGACTCGATTGCACTTTATATGCAAATGACTCATTATACTTTAGAAAAGCAGTATGTTAATTTGATTAATTTCTTACCTTATTTAAATCTTATGAAATGTCACCTGCCATTCAATCTACACACCAGTTATAAAGAAACAACAAACATTACAAAGAACTCAAGCATTAAATTTCTCCTAATCAGAAGACAGATATGACAGGATTCACTTTATGCACATATGAAGACTGGGTATGTTAAAAGATTTGGAACACTTTGCTACCAACCTCTCTGTAGGCCCTAAATAATGCACTCTGTAATAAAATTGTCCATCTAAAATAGATGCCTGAGAATGTTGATTCCATATTTGCCGTGGTTTCAGTAGTTTGAGAATTAGGCAATTTCTGTTTGCAAGTCTGAGGTACAATATAAATATTAATAAAACTTTGCAGCTACCTTTTGTGACAACTCCTTTTTTCTAACATAATATCATCCCCTTTGAAGGAGTCTGTTTCCTCTTGTCATTGCCTCTGGTCATGGGGAATGATAAAGATAATTATGTTGTCTACCCCTGTGGTACTCGGTGCTGCGTGTCATCCTGGTAGGATGCCCCATTTCCTCTTTTCAAAGCAGCTTCCGTTCCTTCTGTCCACTGACTCTCAGCTTTAGGGAAAGCGGAAATGTACAGCATGACACTGCGGGCGAGAACTTATTCCTAGGAGCCACAGAAGGGAAATTGGCATGGCTGGGTGGAAAAGCAACCCCAGAGCAGAGTAACCCTGTAGGATCAGTTGGCTATCACATGCTAATGCTGTGTGTAGAGAAATGATATTTTAAATCGGTGGACTTGTGTCCTCATGTGGTTCTTGTGAAAAAACTGGATTTTTTTTAAAGAGTGAAACTTGGGGACTCTTGTTGGTCCCAGCAATGCCACTGCAAATTATAGCACAGCAGAAGAAATATAGTGATGGAGAAGCCACAGACCAGTAGGAAGTGCCGGGGTATTTAGAAAGCAAAATACAGAAAGGAAACAAAGGCATTTTGTGTTTAAGGGAGTAACTAATAAAAGGGAAACATTGACTTGAAGAAGAATAATAACAATATGAGAAAAGTTGTAGAGAAGATTATTTAAATGAAAAATATTCAAAAGTGAGAAAGGATAACACCTTGAATTATTAAGAAAAGGGAAATTTAAAAGGACCACTAAAAGCCCAATAAAACAGAAAATATAATAAATCATGGAATTTGGCTTAATTAACAAACATATTAGCAGCTAGTCTTTTTGTTTTTTTGATTGATGTTTATGTTCAAGATTGGCTTTTTCAGGTATTGGTTTCTTTCTCTCTCTTTTTTATTTTTTAGATCATCAGAGGGTTTTTGTTGTTGTTGTTGTTGTTTTGTTTGTTTGTTTTTTGGTTTTGGCAAGAGTGATTCTTGTTTTCATTGATTACCTGAAGTTTTATGTAAGATATTCGCCTGAGGTTGTTTGGGTTTGCATTTCCTTTTCACTGCATTGCTGGATACAGAGCCCTTGTATCTTTTTTACAAGGAACTTTGTAGTGACCTTGACTAAACTAGGAGTATATAGGCAGACATCTGGTAATTCAAAGATTTACCATTTGCACACAAAAGTTTGGGAAAGATTTAGTAAATATGAGAGGTATGTATAATCAGATTAATAGAATATTATTAATGACATTAGACTATGGTACATGTGTGTGCGAGGGGGTGTGTGTGTGTGTGTGTGTGTGTGTATTCCTTGTGATTATATAACATAACTTTGTAATTGTTTTTCCCATTATAACATAACATTTACCAAACTTCTTTTTTGATGGAATTTACATATGGCACATCAGGATGATTAAAAGCCAGCAGTCTTTTCACAGCATGGCAAAAAATAGGATTTGATTTATCTTCATGCCTCACCTACCACTTGCTGTGACTGTACTTTTGAAATTTTAATATTCTCATTTCTCACAAGGGGTTTGTTATGTGAAATATCATGTAAATAACTTTTAACTTTTCTAAGAACTGTTTTTGAATTTTTATTCAATAAAATAATTGATGATAGAAAAGGTATGCTTGGTTCTCACAATCTGTAATGTTATCTCAAGGGATACTATGTTTTAAACTACACAGAATTGTACACATTCTAACATGTTGGAATGTTAAAAGCATTAATACCAGCTTTTTAACAAGTATTTAAGCAGTTCAAAGTATTATCTAATTGGCACATATTAGCATTGCTGGAATATTGTTAAAAATTAGGAGAGTAACAGAATTGAATTTGCTATTCCAGCAGCAAATGAAATTCTGAATTCATTGTTAAATTGATGTGATGTATAGAGTAGAATATATGTTAAAATATTATAAACTTATACACACATATTGGTGATAGCAGAAATGTGTATGTGTGCATGTGTGGGAGTGGCAGAGAAAGAGAGAAATCCAATGTTAATACAAGAAGAAACTGCTCTTTCCCTCCACGAATAGAATCATCACACTGATTGGTGAATGTGTATCTGTTATATATTAACGTGTCAGGATTATAACAAGTTAAATTGAGTGACACTCATTTAGGTAAAATAGACTGCAAACTTGCTCTAATGATATTATCTCCTGATTTCATATAAAATATTACTAGCTACTGTGAAGTAAAAACTCATTATGTATGAGAAATTTAACATCATCTCACTTCAGCCTTGTCAAAACCTTGGATTATAAGTAATATTTACATTCCATAGATGGAATAACTTTAGACTGGGGTGGGGGCGTGATTAACATGGTCATGGTCACAGAAAGCAAATAGCAGTGTCAAGATTTGAACCCAAGGTGAAGGGAAGAAGCAATACAAATTGGTAGTTATAATATAGTCACAGAGATGTAAAGATAGGAAATATAGTCAATAATATTGTAATAACTATATATGGAGCCAGGTGGGTACTTGAAATATCAGGAGGAACACTTTGTAAAGTATATGATTGTCTAACTGCTATGCTGTATACCTGAAGCTGAAACCAAATAATATTGAATGTAAACTGTACTAAAAATATTAAAATAATGTCTACAAAATCGATTTGAACACAGATATCTATAGCCAAAGTTTGATTTAAACCAAAGTCTACATTGTTTTATTTAAAAATCAAATCATTCTCTTTATCAATAAAGACCAAGATATACACAAGGTTTGTTTAAGTATTACAAGTTTTAACTTTTCTTCCAGTATATCCCCCTTGGGTGTGGGGTTACAAGGAGATTTTAACATATTGGAGAGACTATATAGGAAACTGTTACTTCAAATGCTGTAAAACAATTCTAACAAGAATTCTCACCCATATAGTCTTTTAATAGTGTAACACTTCATTTCCAGTTTCTAAACCACTTTCATGCTTGTGGTGTCTCTTTGATGCCCACAGCTTGCCAACTGCTCTCTGAAGTGAGAGCCTCATTAGATCCATGATACACGTGGAGATGCTGAAGTTCCTCATACAAGCGCACATGGTTATGAAGTGGTAGTGCCAAGCCTCTGGTCCTGGTCTTGAAAGTAGCTGTGTCCTTTCCACTTTACTACAGCAGCTTTCAAGCATGAAAGTGGAAAGATCCTTCTTTGTTCATGTTTGTTTTAATGCTTAAGGAAAAAAAAAGTCAGAAGTTTGAGATGCTGGGAAAGATTTCAAAGTTAAAAGCCATGTGTCTGGAAGTCAGGATCAGATGATAGACACTGTGTTGTATGAAATTTTTCTCAAGAATACCATTGTCAGGAAATTGTTGATGCTATTTCTAGTCTGCTTATGATAAAACCATAGTGTTAAAATCACTCCACAGTCACTGATTCTGTAGAAGATTTGGTTCTGTCAGATGTTCTTGGGTTTCTGCCATGTCAGTTTGATGTGGGAAGTGAGAGAGATGATGTTTGGGATACAAGAACGAGCGCTTAATCAGCTACACTGACCTTTAAGGACTGTAATGTCATGAGAAGAATACATGATATTGCAAAGCAATATATAACATTGTGAGGGGGAGGCAGAAGGATTTGAAATGTATGCTATTTAAGACTGAATATATTTAGGAGTAGGGAAAGCTTCTTAATGCAACACTTAGCTTATGAGTTGCTTTGCCTTCTTTTTTATAGAGAGGTCTGGATTTAGTATCTTTTTGATGGATTCTCAAGCATAAAATTCTTGGTTAAAATGACACTTACAAGGCTTTCATAATGACAACATTTTGATCCCAATTATTAATATCACATTTTCAAAAAGCAGGTTTGTGAAATTTTTCCAGTGCTTGACTTGTGATTTCACACTTTTGCTAAATATGATTACAAATAAGAATGTCATAGATCAGTTTGACTAAGATGAATTATGTTGGCACATGAATCAACATATCTTAAAAGTTCACAGTGCCCTAACTTTATCAGTAAGATATATTTTAAGATAATGCTAATTTTTTTAAAAACCTCCCATCTCCATTACTGCTATGACATGTCTCCAGAACATGTGAACTCCTTGAAGTTCGCAGTTTTCTCTGTTCTGCTCTCTCCCTCCACACTGTTCAGGTTACCCAGGCCGCAGGGATTCCTTTGTAATTCTACTCCTAGGTCCACACTCCTTCCCTTACTGCTTTTAAGTGCTCCAGCGAGGTCATTTCCTGGTTCCTTTCATGTTCATCTATTTGCCTTTAGGTCTATTCTGCTGGAGGTTCACTGGGTGTTTTAATTAAATCTTTAAAAATAGTTCTTGTGTTTGTCAATGGCTGAAACATTTTTGTCATAAATTCCTTGATTCGTTATCATTTTCAAGTTAAAAAGACAAGTGAAAATGAAATGGGTTGGATAACAGAGGGAAATCAAATAAAAATGGCCGATATTTCTGGCTGGAGCAACTGGACTCTAAAATTGATTAGAGATGACAAATCTGCCCACCCATGCAACCACCTTCAACTTTCATGCCAGTGTAAACGTGCTCAACATTTACAACACTGTTTTTGAATCTAGACCTGGCATTAGAGTACTCTGTATATCGCAGAGAAGTTGCTCCAAACTCTTATTTTTGATGTAAAGGTTGATCCCATTTATTTTCCCCCACTATGATTTTAATGTGTAGTTGTCAAACATTTGTCAAATAATTATTCCATAGGAATAATGTATGGTGATGGATAGTGTATTAGTTTGCCATGGCTATATCATAACAAAACACCACAGGTTGGGGGATTTAAAGGATAGAAATTTATTTTCTCACAGCTCCGGAGTCTCAAAATCAAGGTGCCCATAGGTCTGGGTGCTCCCAGGTTTGCAGGTGACTGTCTTATCTCTGTCTCCTCACGTGGACCCTTCTCCGTGTATGCTCCTGGTGTCTCTTCCTTCTGTTACAGGCACACCAGTCCTATTGATTTAGAGCCTGCCCTGTTGACCTCATGTCACCTTAATTACCTTCCTACAGGTCCCATTTCCAAATATTGTCATGTCTGGGGTTAGGGCTTTAACATCGATTTGGGGTGATATGGTTCAGTCCATAACAGATACTAAATCCAATACAGTGACTATCAAAATATAATCTTGCCCTCAAATACTATCCAGCCAATTTGGCACAAGGACATGTATTTATATCTTCATCATATGTATGCATGTATGTATCTATCTATCTACATAGGGTAGGATAAAAGTAGGATTACAGTTGTGAGTAGGCAAAATACAGAGTTTATACTTGTATTATTATTTATTAATTATTATATTGTTTTCCATACAAATGACTGTACATCTATTTTTGCCTCACCCACCCTATAAATCTGTATGTATACACATATATGTGGTAACTTTTTCAGGATATGTATAAACTATTCTCAGAGTTTAGGCGTGCATCATTAATAGGTACATAAATGAGATGAAAGACCAAAATAGCATTTCAAAAGGCAAGATGCCTATTTCAAAATGACGAGAAAGCAGTAAGTCCTGTGGCGAGGTTAGTGCCAGGCTCCAGAGGCAGAATGGATAGGCTCAAGTCTGGCCGCACTTGCCGTATAGCCTAGACCAATTAACTGATTCTCTAACTAATAATGACGATGATGATGATGAGAGAATTGTTGGGGGAATTCAATGATATAATATATGTAAAGTGTTTAAACTCGAGGCTCGCACCCAATGGAAGGCTTTTAATATCCCTTATAATTATCTGTGGGGTTAAGTAGAAATAAAAAGTGGGCAGGCACATAGGACAGCAAATAGTGCACACTTTTAATATTTTCTTAATAATTTAAAAAATCAACCTCTCCAAATCTTCCTCCATGAAAGTATGCTAGTGGCTCTCACTCAATTGCTCTCCACTAAGAACATAATCTATCATCTCCCAGAGTGATTGATTGCCTGCCTCTTCCTATGAGTTGATTGCATTGTGGTAGCCCATAAATTTCAGTACTTTTAAAAAACCTTAAGACGCCCTATGACATTTCTCTCAGATTTGAAAGCTCTCACCCACTGAACAACAACAAAAAAATTAACCTTGACCCCGAATGTGCACACAGTAGGAAATTAGTAAAGGCCAGCCCTGCAGCTGCACCAGGAGAAAAAGAATCATTTTACTGACAGAATTGTCTAATCCCTGCCCTGCAAAATTGACCTCATTCTCCTCAAGGAATTTACTTTAACATTAACGCAATTTATTTTCTTAATCCCAAAACTTTGTTGACTACTGTTCTAGGCAGTGTGCTAGATATGGTTACAGCGTTTTTGGAGTGCAATAAAAGATTCTTTAGAGCATTACTGTTTCATTAGTCTTTCACCTTTTTCACCTCAAAGGATAAGTGCACATTATTTTTACCAGGCTTCTATTGCATCCTCAAAACTCATGTAAACACACTACGGTTTTAAAAAAGGATGGTCTTATGACAGAATAAAAGCCTCACTCTAAATGGTATTTTAAAAAGCCTGTGCCCTAGCTCTCCTGTTACGTTTGTATTTAAATATGTTTCCATAGCTATTAAAACTGACTGCATGTCCTCCAGCTACTGCAAAATATTCTCCTCATTGCTGACATGACTTCCTTATTTCTAATAAGAAATGGGTTTGGAATCACTTGAACGTATTAGCTAATTATTGTAAGAAAAAATGTTTAGCATCAAGTGTGTGAAATATAACTTCAATAGTTATAAATATTCTACATTTAAGTGAGCAATACTTCATGGTTTCACTTAGTAATTCAAGTCATTCAGCTATTTCAGATCACCCTGTGCAGCCAACTCATGCTGGAGGTTCAATGAAAACAGAGTTTCAAAATCATATGGTCTACAGTAAATTGTACCACAAATATTTTTACCATAAAATGTTCTTATTATGTTTTCTGTTGGAAAAACTGGAGAACTAAAGAACTTGTACATATTTTTCTGCATAAATTTTTACTTTCTCAAGAAATTCTTCCTTCTGCATGGCAGTAGATGTCATGGTTCTCTACCTGGACAAAAATAAATTAGATTCCAAAATGCATATAGCAACAAATACACTGTCTCTTAAACACACGCAAAGTTATTGAAATTCTTAGTCTAAAAGCATAGACTATCAAAATACTATGTGAAATACTATGCATAGTATTCAGTAAAAATTCATTGCATCCCAGTGCCCTAACAGCATTTATTTGTATACTCTGAACTAATCCTCCTCCTCTTCCTTTTTTAAAGTTATTATATTTAATTATTATTTTTCAAATAAGAAATCAATTTAAACATTTTTATGCAAATGGAAAATAATTAAAATTATGACAACTTAAAAATGATGTTAAATAAGACACAGGACCGTAATCACATATTTGTTTTTGACTGGGTGTGTTCTGATTAAATGTAGAGGAAAGACAAATTCTAAGTGTGGTCAAAGTGTAAATGATAAACTCAGGAAGGTGTTGAGAGCAGCCCACAGAGCTGGCTTACATATGAAAGCAAACAAAAGAGAAAGGAAATTGCTGGTTTAGAGAATTATGTGAGTAAAAGCACAAGAAATGCAAAAAATCAAACAGATATAAAGAGAATGGGCCAGTTGACATGATAACTTTATTTACAGAGTGGAATTCCCAGAGTGGACATTATAGACAATGGTCCACTTTTATAAGTTTTCATGTCATGGCTAAAATCAAGCTTGTTAATGATATACGTGTCAAAAATAGAGAAGGAATGGAAACAAAGTAAGGAAAGGACAAAGGAAGGGAGGAAGGGAGAGAAGATAGAAGGGAGAAAAATAGGAAGGGAGGGAGGGAGGGAAAGAAGGAGAGAGGGAGGAAGGAAGGGAAGGAAGGGAGGAAGGAAGGAAGGAAGGAAGGAAGGAAGGAAGGAAGGAAGGGAGGGAGGGAGGAAGGGAGGGATGAGGCAAGGAAAGAAAGAAAGGAAGGGTCTGTTACATCAACCCCAGTTTACCTAGATGCCTTGCAATTTGTAAGGTATTTTTGTCAAATCTAAATTGGATGCATCTGATATTTGCAGAACAGCCCTGGGCAGAGCCATCATTTCTGCTTCACATCCCAAACACAGGCCAGAATTGTGGGTTCGCATCAAGGCCATGAGATTAGTGCTTTCTAAGGCATGCTGTCCTTCTGCCTTACCCTCTTGCAGCATACCAGACATCTAAATATTGGGATGAGAATGTGTAGATGATGTGCCTACTAATTTCAGTCCAGTTTCTTTTCCGTCCAGTTTCCCATTACAAGAATGGGTCATATATGGACAATTTTACACTTTTTTAGGAAAAACATTTTTTCTTTGAATTAAATAGCACATACCACAGATAGTACTAATGTGATCACCTAATGTATACCTGACCGTAGTAGCTCATAATACAGGAAGAGCTCTTAGGAATGATCTAAGCTATACTGCTCCATTGTCTTTATGCTGAAGTCTCTGGGATATAGATTTTTACTCACCTAAGAAGGTGATCTGATAAGAATGTTCTTCAAAATTCTAGCATCATGCTGAGCAAATACTGTGTAGGCCTGTTGTTTGTCAATCCTGACATCTCTTTCATTTTTTAAGGCAATTAATGACCTGCAGAGATACTAAGTTTGCCAGGGATTTTTACATTTTGAGTTGCTTCTTTGATAGCATTATCCAGATTTTATTTAAATGAGTATTCAAATAAACAATTAAAACAACTAATAATGCCACCCTTCTCTCTTTCCCCTTGACAACAGACACAGGAGGCATTTCTGCCTTTTCTCTTTTTCATTCTCCTCACCTTATTCTCTTTTTGTTTTAAAAGCTGACCAGAATTAAAATCTCCTAGAGACATATAACATAGCATTTGTTCACATGCAAATGCATTAACAAAAATAAAAGGGAATACTGCTATTTTTCAATTGCACACAGATAAGATTAATTGGAATAAAAGAACAAATAAAAGGATGTAAGGCATAGTAAACTGAGTAACAGATTATCAGGTGCAGTTTATTCACAGACATGCAGAACAGTAAAATAACTGCTTTGATGAGGTTATCCCCCTGCTAACGTCTGCCTTCTTTGCTGGTGAAAACAGATCATATAATCAAATGGAAAGAAATGAGTCAAATTAAGACCAAAGAAGGTAAATGGTGTACTATATAATTCCAGGGGCAGTCAAAAGAAGACTCTGCTTGTTTAGCAGAGAGAAATATGTCAAATACTATCTTTTCTATCTTTTTTGCTTACATGTTTCATATTTGACATTGTCTATATAAAGTATATTTTTTTATTTTGTAAGCTCATTGTGGTTAAAATTAAAATGGAGGAGTTTCCATTTCTTTATTTTTTTAATAAGTCTAGAAGTAGGAATACAAACACCTAAACAAAACGTTTTGTTGAATATTTATTATTTTGATTAATATATACACATACAATTATTCAAGTAAAATTAATTATCTGTTATTTTAATGTAAAATTTTATTTTACAACTGCATGTTTTCAAGGTAGTGATAGCAGATCTGTAATATAATATCCAGCAAATGAATAGTTCTTTGCAAATATTTGTTCAGTGCTAAGCACTTAGAAACCTTGGCATGATGATTTTATAAAATTCAAGCTGCTATTTATGATTGTTTGAATTATACAGTGCGATGGATGGCAGCAATTAACCAAGAAATTATGAAGTGAATTATCCAAATAATTAAATCAGAGCCTAAGCTGTAATTACATATTGAAAATCCACTTGCAACATTTAATAATTCAGCAAGACTTGTATTCTTTTTTTTAATCATAAGAAGCTGTAACAAGGGTGTCCAACCTTTTGGCGTCTCTGGGCCACATTAGAAGAAGAGTGTCTTGGTCTACGCATTAAATACATTATGACATTTAATCACAAAAAAATCGCATAATTTTTTAAGTAAATTTACGATTTTGTGTTGGGCCACATTCACAGTCATCCCGAGTGCATCCAGCCCACAGGCTGCAGGTTGGACATCCCTGCGACAGTGTATGATATTGTGGAAAGAAGGCTGACCTAGCTATCAGGAACTTTGGTTCTACTGCCAATTTTCAAACTAACCTTCTGGGTGTCTACATTCCTCACAGGTTATTGGGCTTTACAATGGAAGAGAATTGATTGCTTAGGTCATTTCCATCTCAGAAACTGTTCTGAAACCAATCACACAGTTGAGGCTCCACTTTGTTCAACATATATATATGTTATTTAGGCTTCAGTAAGGTATCATTGGTAATCATTATGACTAAGATGGTCAATCTTCGGATAAAATGGAAAACTCCAGCAATGACCTTAGTAGGCAGATCGCAAATCAATTCCACAGTCAGAGAGTTGCCTTTCAGAGTAAGTTGGCCAAAGTCAGTAAGGCAACAGCTGCCCAATACCATCTGATGTTAGGGACAAGGACACATGACCCTTATGTGGAAAATTTCTACAGTTATAAACATAACAGGGATGTGGTATCATGCTTTGTTCATGCACCTGATTTCAGTTCAAAATCCTGATTTGTAATCTGGCTTTTGCCACTTACTCATTGTGTTAACTAGGACAAGTTGTTTTACGTTTCAAGGGTTAGTTTCTCTACCAATAAAACGGTCCCTACTTCATAGCATTCTCAAATGACTAAAGAATTAATGCACTCAATAATGGACTTACCATAGGACTTGCCAGACAGTATGTACCCAGTAACTGAATTCGGTATTATGAAAGTAAGTATTGGTTGTACAGGAAAAGGATAAAAAACAAAGAGTGGGTGACATGGATAAATTAATTCACATGTTTTCCCACCATATTCCCTAAATGATTGCTCTGCCAAGGAGACAATCCCTTGAGTTTCTTTCCCCCCCTAACCCCCCAGAGAATTGGCTCATTTCCTTTTGTTTTTGTTTTGTGTTTTCAGAGAGGTCTGAGAGTAAACTCTTAGAGCCTAGTAGATGTGTGCTTACTCGAGGTTTATCCATTCTTTTTAAGTTACACCAAACAGCTTATCTTTGTTCCGCAGAACAGCACACAGTATATAAGAATGTTGACTATTAGCAGAGAAAGCCTCTAATTCTGTTAGGAAGATTAAGAAACTGCTAAAAAACGAACACTTTGTCTAACCACAGACCAGGGAGAACACAGGCCTGAAAACTCCCTTCTTCCTGCCGCCTTTGCTTTGCTCTGTGGCCTGCCTGAAGGGCACTGCCACTCATTTACTGTCCAGCACTTCCCAGGTCTCAGGAGTGGTGCTGCAGCGTGACTGATAATTCTCTCCAATTGAGAGAAGGGACTGTCCCCCAGACTGTTTGCATCTGTCCTGTGGGAAAACTTATATAGCCTTTCTTTTTAGATTCAAAAGATCATAATGAATATTTGTGAGCATTTGGAGGGGGCTTAACAAATAAACCACCATCTATCTCTGCCGCCTTGTAACACTTTAGACAGTATATTGTATGAGACTGTGGGCCTCAGACCTTTAGAATAAACATGCATGGCCTTGCTAAGTCACAGGTGATTTGGATTTCAAGTTACTGACAACTTGCTTGGAACTCCCATTTAATCCTCACATTCACCCCAAATCTCTATTGATTTCATCTTTTTTTCATTGGGCTTGAGTGATTTCATGTTATGACCTCAGAGATAACACGCCAAAGTCTAAGATGTTTAGTTAACACAAAACCATTTTAGCCTGTGGCTTTGCCTAAGGATAAATGTGTGGCACCCTGACCAACATGAAGGGGAAATTTGCAGCAGTGAGAGCTCGACAGCCTAATTAATTATTTAGAGGTTTCAAGAGGGAGAAAGAAGTCTGGAGTCCCAGAGTTCCCATTTGCAGTGCATTAAACATCAGAATAATAATAAGAAAAAGCAGAGAGAGACTGTCCTGGCTGTCTGGAATGTGTAGGATGTAATTTAAAGGCCAAAATTAGAAATAACCTAGGATCTTAAAGACAATTTCAAGGCTGAAGGTTACGAGAAGGCAAATCCTTCTAGAATTGCAATACAATTTCTCCTCCCTTTGTCTTTATTTCTTTATCTGGAAATGTCTGCAGAGCTTTACTTTCTTGCTTCCTAAATTGCCTTCATGTATTAGAAGTCTTTGGCTGAGCATATAATTAAAGAGTCCAAATGTGAACACCAGGGAGAAAGGTGTCTAATAAAGTAAGTGGCAAATGTGAATTTATTAAAAGTAGGTCACGTCATATATTGTATTAACCTTCTTTGGCATGTCTCCTAACTTAGGAGATAAAAATAATGAAAGGATATTGCATACTTAGATTTAAGAAAGGCATTTGTTAGAGAGCTACATAAGAGATGCCTATAAATTAATTGCATAAATACCTGAAAGAAAACCTGGTCATATAGAGTAGAGTTAGCACAATCAATAAATGCAAGCCCTCTATGTGGAGAGCTGCATGAGAGTCTCAAGGGGTCAGTATTAGCACATGTTAAGTATTTTGTTAATGACATGCTCACATCTGTGAAATACGTTTTCTCATACCAGAATCAAATTATCCAGGAAACACACAGAAGGGCAAAGTAACCTGCAGAGTTAACAGTAGTGAGATGAAAGTCATAATGAATATAAACTAATATTAAAACAGAGAATACACAAAAGACAAATGTAGCAGAAGAACTTGGTCTGGAAAACACTAAATTGGAGACACATACACACAGTTTTAGGCATTTAATTCTGAACCATTATTATACTTGAAAACAATTTCTTGCATAATAAAAATAATAATTAACTACAGATGATATATACATATATTCACATGAGAGTTTTTTCATATACTTTATAGTGAGTGAAAGGTCAGTAGATGAACAGAGAAATAAGAACAGATATTTGATGAAAAAGGAAACAGAAGTGGTTAATAAACATTTTTCATGTTCATACTCTTCTGCTATTAAAGAAATTTAAATTAAACCACTTTTTACTACAAAAGGAGAAAATTAAAGTATGATAACAACAGCAAACACATACATTATTTACCATGTACCAGTTTTTGTATTAAGCTAAGTTACATAATGTATTAACTTATTTAATAATCACAAACATCTTATGAGGCCACTATTATTTCAGCCTTTTGTGGATGAGATAGGGAGTAGTTTAGAGTAGCCTATGGACACATCACGCAATTTGTGGTGGTGGAATTAGGATTTGAACCCAAGTAGTGAGGTCCCAGCATTTGTACTTTGATTCATTACTTTGTTCTACAGCTACCCATATTTCTAGGGTTGAAAAGATAGAAGCTGCAACATGTATTTTAGATATGGAGACTGTAAACTAGGAAGTAGTTCTTGTCTAGTTAAGGCAAACTCAAATAAGAATCTGGCATGGGAGATTCAAAAGTTCAGACCCACGGCTCACTCATCGAGGTCAACCGTTCTCTATGTGTGGTCCCCACTACAGCAGCATAGCATCACCTGGGAATCTGTGACAAGTGTAGTGCTCAGGCCCTAGCCCAGACATTGCATCAGAAATTTGGCATCAGGGCTTTGTCACCAGAGTTTTAACAATTTCTCTGTGTGATTTTGGTACACTCAGGTTTGGGAATCACGGATCTATCTAACATAAGCTCTTTCCCCCTGGTTAGTTAGATACTCACAAATTACAAATACTTTTAATAATTTTCTAACTAATATGCAGGATTTTATAAGCAGCTAATTGTGTTGCTGTATTCACAAAACCTCTTCCCACCAAAAATGTTTTCATTATTCAGAAGCAAAAGACAGAGACTCTTGACCTAAAAAGTCTTGCTTTCTCATTCCTCCCACTTCCTTTGCAGCCTCACCTTGAACTAAGTTCTCCTTTGCACTCTGTAGTCCCACCACAGGCCATCAGTCCCAGTGGCCATGTCATTTTACTCCACAGGTCTTTTGTATATGCCTTTTCCCAAAATCGATAATACTAATTTTTCACCTTCTTTTCTACTAAAACTCCAACTCAGTCTTATATTTGAATTTAATTATCATTTTCTTGGAAAACCTTTTACTGACTTCTGTGATTAGTAAGTCACTATTTGCTCTTATAGCTGCAAGGATCTCTCTCTTAAAACCTGTGTTTTGATTGTAGTTTTATAATTACTGACAGATCAATGTCTGTCTCCTCCACTGAACTGTGAGCTTCATTTGAGTAGGTCCTATGAATGGTCTTGGATCATAGGATGATTCATTGCACAAATGAATACATGCATTCCTTCCACTTTATATATTGTTTTAATTCCAAGCATGGCATAATTTCTCATGAATTAGAAATTTGATATTTTTGTCTTTTCGAAAACAAGTTTAAAATGTCTATAAAGATTTTTTTTATTTTTGTAAAAAAAAAATAAAGAAAAACCCTGTCATTCAAAGTATTTATTATTCACAGTGTTATACAGTTTTCCTAATATCAGTTACCACACATTGCAATTCTTTTTGGAGTACTTTTTTAAAAATGTTAAGAAAATTCAAAACTCTCTCTTAAAAAAGTTCCTACTTTGTATATAATTTCAGAGAAACCACAGACAACCTAAGTTCCAGGCAGAAAACTATTTTAGATGATTTTGTCAAATCAAATTTCTATTTTGTCCACTTTTGAATTGTTTTACTCATAATTATTAATTTAGAGAAAGAAATATGTATCCTGAGTTAAATTAAAATGTTTTTTATTAGACATGCATACACCCATTTTCATAGAATGATAGACTTCAAATTTGTACTGTCCTTTTGAAATTGGGAAGGTAGATACATTGTAATTACTATTTTAAAGTTTTATCATTTATATTATGTTTTATTTTAACAGGATAAATTAGTGGGACAAGTAGCGCAAAAAGAGCTTCACTAAATAAATATAATTTATAGAATTTTAAAACTTAAAAAGTGCAAAAGACTTTAACTATTCAAACATTTTATAGGGGATGGAATTGAGGTCTAAATATGATAATTGGCTCATTAAAGATCTAACGATTAGGAAGCAGAACTAAAATTAGAGCTCAGTTCTACATTTGACTATGACATTTAAAAAATAAATTGGAGACAGGTGTACTTTATCAAATATCGGAATCCATGAAACTTACTATAATTAAATCACTTTGAAAACCTTTTAAGAAATCTACGTCTGAAGGGCAACGTCATTGGGAACAAACTCTACAATTGTATGCTCTTTTAGGAATGCATCTTGTTTTTGTTTTCATTTTTTAAGAGTTAATGTTTTTGACTACATGTTTCTTGGTACAAATAGTTACTGTTATACTCTCAGGAAATCAATTTTTTTTTCTATAATTAAGGTATGATTATTTACCAGAATAATTAAATAAACAGTACTAGTGGTAGCCACGTCAGTTGATAAATGACCCTGAGAAAAGAAAACATAGATATACTTCCACAGCAGATTTGGAATTAGGACCAAAAAGTTAATGATGATCCTGATGTTGGCAGTTCTTTACTGAGCATCTCTTTTATTAGGTACTTAAGGTTAGTTCATTATGTTTCATTCTTTTTTAAAAGACAAATATTATTCATTACTGTATACAGCAAGAAAGTGAATTTCCAAGAGCATAACTTTCTCCTGGATGCATAATTGTTGAGTGCTGCAGGCCCAGATGACCTTCAAAGAAGCTGATTTGAGCCACCCTGCTACATGGACTATTTCCTGTCACTTGGGAAAATTACTCAACTTGACCCTAATTTCTGTATAAACCATTAGAGTTCTATGATTTCTCTAACTGCTGTGTGTGAATTATGTAAGCCACCAAAAGCTGTAATGGTCTCTTAGTAAGACAGTGGGCCTCCAACGTTGCTGTACGTAACAATCCTACTTAAAAAATGTCTTCCCTTGAGCACCAACCACCAGAGATTCTGATTCAGGCCTCGGGAGGCAGCCAGTAATCTGCATTTTTGCAGGTACATCCAGGAGCGGAACCAGTCGCAGTGCCCTAGTGATGAAGAATACTTTTAGAACTAAACTAAACCACTAAAAACTATTAGAACCTTTAGAAAATTATTATAAAAAGATTAATTTCCTACCTCTAGGAATAAGCATCCATAAACCTTATCCCTCGACAGACATGAAACATGATTCACATAGCTATTTTAATCAGAGAAGCTCCAGAGTATTTGTTCTGAGTAAAAAGGGAAATTATGGTATATATTTGAATAAAATTTCAATGTGGCAAATAGGTAGTGAATTGATTTGTTGTTTATGCTTCAAAATTAATTTTATCTGTGTTCTAAGATGGTCTTGTATTATCTTTGAGGCATCAGTAAACGAGAATTAAAAAAACAACAAGTGATGGAAGTTGAACGTGATTTATAAGAGGTTCATCTATTTAAAGAATCAGTGTTATATACAGTTGTACAGGATAAGAAATTGTTATATTTTTGCTAAAATATGTATCCAAAAAAAAGGGCATACTGACATTTTTAATTTGATTTGCTTTAAACTTGACAAGAGTTCATTCTAACTTTATCTATCTTTAAAATATAATCCAAATCATGGTATTACTCAGCCTGAAGTCTGAGGATCTTATTCAAAAATATCAAAGTATGCCACTGCTTCCACTGTGGTTTTACATGTTAAGTAAAATATAGAGTTTGGGCAAGTCATTCCAGTATAATAATTATATGAATTATATGAATATTTTATATATAAAAGAAGTGTTTTATAGGTGGCTTATATAATACTTAATGTATGTGAATCTGGTTTTAGGTAATTGTCAGTATGTTTGATGCTTTACAACAATTTAAAATAATTCGTGTTGCTTCTATCATACTCCCCATTTCTCGGTTGGCATTTACAATACAAGGTAACACTTCTACAACATCTTTGATGTCGTTATTCTTGATTTAGGATAACTGCCTCTGTCATGACAACTGACAAAATAGTGATGAGGAAAAGATAAAGTATACCGTAGCATTTCTTGTCTTTCAGTGTGATTTAAAATGATATAATTTAAATACATTTATATAACCAAGGTAATTATGTTGTAAGACGAAATGCATGGAAGCAGGAAAGAAATGAATCTATCTTGAAATTGGGTGTTATTTTTATTTGTACTCTAAGTCTATATTATACTTTTAAATTGTTGTTCAATATGTTTGCTAGGAAAATAGTAAATCATATGATACATAGAAATACCTTATACTTTTCTGTTGAATACACCCTCAGGTTGTCATTTGTTTCAGGAAGTATTTTAAATCTCCAAAGTTCCATTTAGGACAGGATTTATATCTACAGTGCTTTTCAATTATTCTTTATCAACAGCAACAACAATAAAGTATATATATATATAGCTTATAAATGAGATTGTATTATTCATTTAAGAAATTAGAAAGAGATTTGAAGTATTTTCATATTTAAAATATTTAATTTAATATTGAAATATTTTGAGTTAATATCTTTGAATGTTTATAGGTTTTTATATTTAACTAAAACCCAGAGTAAAATCTAGAATTTAAATAACATGTATTGTCTGTACATCATGTGTGTATATATATATATATATATATATATATATGTATATATGTAAGAATATGTTATTTTACATACTCTAAAAATATAACCTCAAAAATATATTGTAACCTTTTAAATGTCCATAGGTTTACCTTAAACAATGTTACTGTTGAGAGTGTCTTATAGAAATTAATAAAATTAAGCAATATTTAAAAACTATAAAATTTCATTCAATTTATAATGCTAGAAGTAATTATTTAAATCTTGAAACATATCAAAATATCTTTTTTTAATGCTCATCAGCTCAGTTGAGAGAAAGCAGAGATAGCTCTAGTTCAGCAGAGACACTATTTGTTTCAAAATTGTAGCTCTCTGAATAACTTCGCATTCTCTCATTAAGTACAGGAAATCATTCACTGGTCATTTTTCAATGCACATAATATCTTATGCACACTTAGGCAAGTATATGGTGATTTATAAATCAGGACAGGCATCAAAATTACTGAACTTAGAAAATAATTTGTAGTGTCAATATGAATACATTTTTAGATTTTGACAAATTATTTAGTTCAATAAAATAAGGTTTTTTATTCATGAACAAATTTGAAAGGTATTCAAGCAGAACTACTAAACCATTTACTCCGAATTATTGGCTTTATTATTTTAATATCATTTTCATGTCACTTTGTGGTAACCTTGTGACTGCATAACAAAACTAGAAAAAGAGATCAATGCAGGGCAGGATAGAGAGTTATAAGTCAACACATATAATTTTTTTTTCTTTTTAGAGAGAGTAGGGAAAAATTATGGGTTATCGTCGATTTACCTAATGCCTCAAGGTTTCCTGTAAGAATGAGCCGAGGTGATAAAATTTGAATTTATGTGTTTGTGGGTATGTGTGTATAATTATAACTAAGATGAAAATTGTCTATGCTATTTATGAATTTGGAGAAAACAGATATCAGAGAATTGAAATAGAAATGAAAATAAAATAAATAAGTAACAATTATTAAAATAGTAGATTTTTAATTTTTCAACATAATAGTAAAAGATAACTTGATGTTTACCCTGTTGATTTTATTTCATTAAGCCTTCTTTCTTAGGAAAACCAAAGATAACTAAATATAATTATTACTGGTTTGTAATTCCAGTTTGTGGTTCTGTTTAAGAATTTAAAGAAATTGTATCCTTCACTGGTTTTTATAGGGTTAGGAGTTCATGAACACAACTAAACTATTCTATTGTAACAAAAATAGTTTCATACTTTTTGATGAGTATATTGGCTTACCAAATGATTCACTTAGTTGTGAAAAAAGTCAATCCACATTACTTTTAAAAAGCCTCAAGTAAACATATGTTCATTTTGCCACTTGAGGCATTTGAAAATATTTAATCTACTGCTGAATCCGTTTCTCATCCACTACCCCATGTTCCCTGGCCACAAGAATTGATCCTTCATAAGAAATTATTTCTCCTTTCTTATCATGATAATATTTAGTAGGTGTTACCCAAAATTCAATTAGATGCTTAATCCCATAAATATAAATCTGTGTTTGTAAACACAGAGCCAGTCTTGAGACAAAAAATTAAATACTAAGAAAAAGGAGCAGGTGGCAAGCTTTCAGGTACTTCTCATATTTACTTGTTTGTTCATAAAGCCAATCCTAGTTAAACTTTAGGAATGCAGACCACAAGCTTTTCCCTGGTGTGTGTGTGTGTATGTGTGTGTGTTTGATTGTGTGTGTGTGTGTGTGTGTGTGTGAGAGAGAGAGAGAGAGAGAGAGAGAGAGAGAGATCATTTTCTTTGTTTCTCAATCCCGCGGAGTTTTTATTTGTAATTTATAAGTCCTGCTGTACTTCTCATTAGATAGAGTCAAATTACTATAAGAAATATAAATATATCTAGAGGAAGAAGCTTGACTCTTGGTTTGAATCCAAATTTTGCACCTTAAAGGAAGGTGTGCTAATTTCATGGTTTGCAGCAAACAAGGTCTAAGGAGTTTAGCAACTCTACTTGAAGAATCTAAGAAAAAATAATAATGTGGACTCTGTTATATACTATCTAGAACAAGTTTTCTTTTCAAAATGGCTTTCAAAATATGATAACAGTATAGTTTATATTCATGCATTTTTCTTACTGGATTCAATTTTTAAAATATGTAATGAGTTAATTACAAATTCTACAGACTTAAATTTATGGTTATGATACTTATTTCAGTTTTCCAAGGGATAATTTTCTAGAATATCTTCTATGTAAATGTGTGAATATTTGTACATTATATCCTCACAACTACTTGCTAATAATAACTTGCATTTTTTATAATAGAAGCTTGCATATCCATTTCTTCCACTTTTCAGTTAGGAGAAGTGTTGATTGAAGAGCTATCCCAATATTTAGTATGTATGAGTTCCCATGCGGAGTGCAGATGGCATCTTAACCCCATCCATATATTTAAAGCGTCTTCTTCATTTGGAAGTCTCATACCGAAACAATCATGGAGAAAATGGTCTTTAAATTTTAATTTTATCATAATAAACCAGATCTCTTGTGTATGAAACCTTTGCCAACAATGAATTTTCTTCAACAGACAGGAAGCCAAACCTATTTGTAAAGGCCAGGGAAAAGATTGATAAGTACACATTTGATTTTATGAGTTATATTGGATTACCTTTGTTGTGGCTATATTATTTTTGTTGATATATATACTTTCTTGAATATTTTTAAATATGCAAATAGCTTGTGTCTGTTTTTAGAGACCTGTTGGATGTTACTTTCCATTAATTTAATTAGTTATAACATTGTTATATATCTCATATTATAAATTCATGAACATATCTCAGAAAATACATACTAAATATGAGTACATATAAAACACACACATCAATGTTTTATATAAAACCTAATTAGTAGTTGTTTAATCTGAATATATAAAAGTAATTTATTTTTTAGATTTTGCTTTTATGTATGAAAAAGGTATCTACTTTGATAAATATATTATCCAGTACATTTTCCTATCAAAATCTAAATGGAAATGACCTGTATTTGTATGTTTCCATTTTATCAAAATGTAATCTATATTTTAGTCTGACATAGACTATCAATGTTTTACTAATTTCCTAAATTAATATAATATACAATATATTAACAAATTCATAAATCACAGCTTGTTTCCATATAACAGGTTTTGTGAGGAATTAGGTAGTAAATTTTTTTTTTAATGAAAGTATTAAGCATTCAGAACATACATACAACTTTATAGCAAAGTATATTTATTACTGAAGTACTGATTCCTCAACAATTCAAACTTCACTTATCTTGAGTTTGAGAACAAGCCAAGATTTGTGGGAAGGTGGGTAGAGGGAAAGCCCATTTAGTGATGACAATTTTTTAATGATATTAATTTAAATGGAAAGCTTAAGGAATTAAATTAGCAGAGTTTCCCATCTGAAGAAAATTTTCCCCAAACATTTCTGAATATACATATCTAAAGAAATTAATGTAAACACATGTTCATGGTGACAGTTAATGTGTCTTGGAATGTAAAGTTCTTTGTGTCATAGTTCCAGTTTGGACACTTAACTCACACCTCTACTAGTTCTGAAATGCATAAAAATGATTGTTTATGGATCAGGAAAATGAAGCCGAAAATCAATCAGGAATTTTAAAGGAAAAAAATGTATTCCTGGGAATATCTTCACTTTTTCAGGGAACCATTTCTATATGCCAGTAGTCACTTTCAGCACTAAACTGCTGAACCATGAGGGGATTACAGTTTTATCAACAGCTTGATTCTGCACCAGCAGCAGGTGTACAGGCTTGATGACCAGCAAGGCCACTGGTGTCACAGAACCTGAGTTTCTGGCAATAGTCACTTTGTGTTAACACCATTATTGATGGTGGTCCAAGCAAGATGGAAGTGCCAAGAAATGATCCGAAGTAGTAGATATTGCTTTAAAAATACAGAAGAAAGAAAGAATGAAAGAAAAAAAAAAGACTCAGATTCAAGTGCTTGGCTTATTCCTTACACTACACCTGCCAAATACAGCCAATGTAGAGCTATGAGAGTTGCCACCACTCGAGAGGCAGACACGCTGCGAGGAGGAAGTTGGAAGGACTGAAAAGTCAACGCTGAAACTAAAAGCAAAGGGTGCCAATTCAAATACTGAATTATGCAAGTACAGAATGTTTTCCTTTTCTTTTTCCTTTTTTTCACAATGAGGAATTTTTTTTATTCCCTCCCTTTTTGATCCAAAAAAAGAATGTTCCCAGCTCTTAGTAACCAAATTGCTATGGTTTTGTTACTTACATTTATATATAATAGTTATAAGCTTATAGGGTTATTAAAATAGTTTTACCTGTAAAATAATGAAACTTTACAAGATAATATGGTAATCACTCATGAACCCAACCCCAAATAGCAAATGAAAATGTGTTGCCAAGTTTTCTTCAGGTTTAAAAAAAATGAAATAAACTTAATGATACCTTTGCCATATGTATCTTTGAATTTTATTCCATTACTTTGTACCCATAGCCATGACTACTTATTTCAGCATGTATATGAGTGGTTTTGTTCACTGTAGCACGCTCCCTTGTCTGGAATAGTAACAACTGCATAGAAGGCCCCCAAAAAGAGAATCCAAATTTTTGACTGAATGAGTGCTAAGGTACTGATATGTTATCACTTCACAAATTTATTTTTCAATTAATAATATGTTTTTGATATTTCCTCATGATCAGGCTTCTTAGGTACCAGGCAGTACAAGAGTTTCTTTAGTCACTCTAATGTCCATTAATTAATTTCTGTAGTCACTCTATGACCTTAGAGTGATATATGTGTGTGTGTATATATCTATATATATGTATAGAAATAGCTCATCCTAAATATGTATATATGTATATATATCTCCATTAAAAATACTAACCAATGAACCAATGAACTTTAAATAAAAATTTCGAATTAAGTTATTTATCAGTATCTTGGTACCATGTTTACAATTTGCAGCATTCCATGACCAATTAGAAGATTTTAAGTTCCTTGGAATATTAAATGTTACCTCATTTTTATTGTTATCACCAATAATATCATCTAATTTAAAAAAATAGATGGATTTCTTAGGTAAAGAAACTCCCACTTAAAAATTAAATTGAAGTCGGAGTACAGATCAACAATAGAACCTTGACTTAGGTGAAGTTGTTTAGGAGATCAAAACAGGACGCAGTCAAACATTTTGAATACCTTTTATTTACTAGCCACTATTTAAGCATAGGATATACAGCCATGAAAAAAATTCATTCATTCACTAAAATTGTATTATACTGACCCTTTTTGTGTGGACAGGCATTGTGTTGAGTGATAAAATTTTAAGGGCAAATAGTACACAGACATTCAGTTTATCTAATTTAAGACTCTACTCAAATTTTCTAAATATCTGGCTTCTGCATATTTTTGTTTGCTTTACAATTTTAGAGTTTGCTACTTCTCATTGATTAAAAGCAGGAAATAAACAAGACAGGATAAAAACATTTTGTATGTAGAGGGGTGATAATAATTAGAAAAAACGAAAGATAATTTTGTAAAAAAAAACAAAACACCAAAACCTTCAGATTATAGGATCAAAAAACATTTCAGTGAGGCTACAGATGTTCTCATAGAATTTATATCAACTTTGTTACTTGAAGCTGGGTAGAGTTTACTAAGCATATGATGAGTTCTTGGCTGATTTCTGTAGATAGTTTGGAAGGAGCATGGAATTAAAGACATCTGTACTTGCATCTGATGACTAGTCTAGTGAACCTTCTCATAACTGTTAACTGTAATAGTAGATTGGTAATACCTACTTAGAATTGAAGATATGCATTATATGTAACATAATTCCTTGCACATAGCAGAATCTTAACAATGACTTTTTAAATATTTTATTCAATTATTTATTTATATTTAGATACTTGTTTTTGTATTACAAGGGAATTTTAGCATTTATTTATTTTTTTATTGTGGTTCAATTACAGTTGTCCCATTTTTTCCCTGTCGCTCTGCTCTGCTCTGCCCGTTGCCCCCACAGCTAATCCTCACCCTGTTGTCCATGCCCATGGGGCCTTTATTCATTTTCCTTGATGTGCCCCTTCCTCTTCAACAATTTCTAATTTCCTTTTTATTAATTTCCTTGGAAAATACACATCTGCACATTTTATGACCTGATTGTAAATACACACACATTCATCTTTTTACTCTATTCATTTTTTTCTGGGACTAAAAGGGGAATAGGCGTATAAGGTGGCCAATAAAATGTGTTACTATACTTTATTACTGCTATACTACATGTCCCTTGTGTAAATCCACTTACCTAACATGTTTTGGAGATTGTTCACATATACATACACCACAGTCTCAATTTTATTCTTCATTGTGGAGTTATCTGGTGTTCAAAAATATCTAATTTGTGGTTTAACATTTTTATGTTAGACAGATAATAATGTCCTTACATTTTTTAATGTTTCCTTGAAATGTGAATAGACCGTCATGCTGTAACATTTTGTTTCTGTCATCTTGCTCAACTTATAAATTAAAACTGATGCTACCATATCACAAGGGAAAATAAGAATCTATTTATTAGAAAATTATTAGGCAACACAACTGTGGTAGAATGTAAAAGTCACTTCTCAAATGATCTTAATAAATTATTAAAAACCTGAAATTCTGTTGGGGTTAAGAGAAGGACAGTGTCACATAAAATTCAAACAATATCAAATCTGTCAGAGTACCCACAGTAAAATCTGCTATGGTAATATTGATTTTCAGAAGTTAAGTGAATAGATTAAAGTGGAAATGTGATATTAAATCAAATGCCCACAAACCCATACCACCATTTTAGATGTTTCATGACTTAGAAAGTTATTTCATGTATAACAAGAAAAGGGGAGTTTTTAGGGAAAAATATAATCTTGTTAAAGCACAAAAACAAAACTAAATAAATCAATTGATATTATTCAATTATAAGGAGACAAAAAATACAAGGATAAGAAACAACGGAGTACCCTAAGGATGTGAAATTATACATTCCATAGATATTTATTTTTATATAATGTATTTAGAATGTAGCTATTCTTTAAAATCTATATCTAGGTGCAATTAAGTTAAAAATGTAAATACTTTAAAGCAAGGCATGGCAAATTTAAATCACTCAAATAAAATTGTAATAAGACTGTATCAAGACTCACTTTTTGTAATATTAAAATATGTGCATAGCAGTGTATTTGGTGTTTCCAAACAAAAGGAAAACCACTAATTTTATTCCTTAAAAGTGCAAGTGAGATATTTTCAGAGAGAGGGGATGGCTATAGTGTAGATTAGTCTTGTTTTTCATTACCTTGCTATCCATGAACATGCCAGCACAACCCCTCAAACAAAACCCCAGCTCAATACAGAGGCACTGGATGTCACCAAGGGTTCTAACGGTGATTCTCATTTTCCTGGGAACTTAAAAAAAATGTAACAGAATTCAAGTCTTTGATTCAAAATATTCCTTCACATCTGGAGCTCTAGAAGAAAGACGCAACTGAAAATGAAGTTAGTGGCTACAATCTTGCACAAAATTATTGCCCCCGCAGCCCTATCACATGTCATGATTACAGTGGCACCATGTCCGTGAAAGCATGGAGAATCAGACCTTTCTGATTGCTAGAAACATGCATCCTGTACCAGCAGAACATAGATCTTCAGTGGATCACAGCTACTTTGTATTCATTCAAGTGTGTAATTTGACCCAAGAATATTTAAACAATCTCTTCCTCTGAATTCCCTTAACAATATTTAATTTTTTAATTATTTTGTCTTTACAATAAAAATGTGAATCATTTCAAGATGGAGTATATCTTTGCTCCATATTCACATTGCTTTGAGTGATTCTAAAATTTTAGTTGTTCAGACTTAATAGTTGAATATTATGGTAACAAAATAAGGAAAGATATATTCTCTTTCTCCATTTTTGTGGTAAATGTATATAACATAATATTTACTATTTTAAGCATTTTAACTGTGCAATTCTATTGTAGTAGTGGATTCATATTGTTATGCTTCCTTCCTTAGAGTAGTAAGATTTTAAAAATAACTACAGAAAAGAAATCTAGAGGTGAAATATGCATAAAGGAGATTAGAAGTTCTAGGGGAGAGTCCAGTATGGATATTCCTGTGATTTATGATATTAAAAGAATAATGTTAGACAACAGACATCTTTAATGCTCTAACACTGTATCTCTATTGATCCTCCTAGGGTCTACTACTTGATTTGAAAGGTTTATAGAATCTTTGTTTTATATTTGAATGTACAAAGTTAGTAAGATAGGTGATGAATTTTTCTTCAGGACATCAGCTCATGTATTTATATATGGGTGCTTACTAAAGTAATTTTAGCATGCATACTTATGTCTTTGTATAAACCAGAAACTTGTATTGATTGGTTATTTTAAAATAACTAGTTGTTATAAATTATAGGAAGGAAGGAGCAAATATACATGAGGTGTACTGATCTACCAATTTATGACTGAAAATTTAAAAAGAAAAACATACCTTAGGGTGGTAGAAATAACTCACTTAATATCTAATTGTCTTTTAAATGTAGACTTGGAGATTTATGAGAGATGTTAAATAATTATTCCATCAAAAAGTATCAAGATGTAAAATAAAGAAAAAGAAAATATTAAACATTCTGTATGGACACAAGTTGTATAGCTCAAAGTTGCACATACTTTTCTTGTCGATATAAATTATATGTACACATACATACACAAGTGTAGTACATCTGGCAATTTTAGGAGATGGACAAGATTTCACTAACCGTAGTGAACCAAACAATTAGCTAGTTTATGGTGTTCTTAATTGAAAATGGAATCATGACAATTTATTTATACTTCATGGAGCTTTTTTCCTGTTTATTCTCATTGAATAGCACTGTTTATAATTGCTCATAGAGTTGTTTGGCTTTGTACCTTGCATATGTATCTGCCAGCCTGTTTCTCTAGAAGAAAAATAATACTTTGAAATATAATTTGAAGCACATTTTAGGCTATTTGCATTATCTTTAAAAAGGGTTTAGAGTGTTTTAAGAGATTGACATTTAAAATGTATAACCTTTCATGTAACTGGTTTCATCTTTGTCTCCTGAGGCTTCTGTTTATGTATGAAGAAAACTGCAATGTGACATTTGTTAATAGTGCCTGCTGAAGGAATGCTCCCTCTTCTATTTTCCTCTTAGACTTATAAAGGGTAGCGATTATTAATGAAATGAATGAAACCATTTTACATAACAAAACTATTTTGACTAAACTCATTGCATTTGATGTATGCTAACTTTTTGAAAACCCCCCATCTGGATTTAAAATGCCCATCAACTTTGTGAATTATATCTCTATGTTGTCTCAACAGAAAAATAATCAGGTTTTAAAATACCACTTATTAAATGTAAAGACAATCTCTGTGCTAATCTCTCTTTAGCTTTAAAATATGGATAATCAAAAATTTTTTTTTTTGAAAATCCAATGAGATTATGTACTGGAAAAATTCAGAGGACTATTATTCATAAAATTAAATATTAAAATATTTTCTCAATTAATTTACATTTAAAGAATTCCCAATCTCTTTCATCTTTATTTTTCTTTTTAACTTACACATTTTGGGGGGTGGTTTATAACTCCCACTTGATTATGAGGAGGTACATAAATGTCCAACAAAACCTATAGTCTGGAAAATGGCTCTAAAGGAAATTTTGGCAAACTATAGCAAACTACCTTTCCCTCAAGTCTCATTTCAATTGTAGAAGAACATTTGAATGCTTAGGAAGGCACTGAAACTTTTAGGAAACAAAGTTGCTTAAAATGTTATTTTGTTAATTAATCAAAGTTATGACTTGATAAAACAGTCCAAGTTTTAATTCTGCAAATGGCTAACAAATTTATAATATATGTAGCATACAATTTTTGCATATAGTTCCAACTATTTTTAAAAATAGATTCCACACTGCATCCCATCAAGAAAATGTTATTAATAATAACACAGGTCCTGGCCAGTGTGGCTTAGTTTGTTGGAACACCGTCCTGTAAACTGAAAGCTCACAGGTTCAATACCCACTCATGGCATACACCTGGGTTGTGGGTTTAGCCCTAGTTATACTTGATTATAACACCTGTGTGGGTTGCAATCAAGTGATGTTTCTCTCTCACATCAATATTTCTCTCCTTCTCTCTCTCCCACTTTTCCCCTCTCTCTAATATCAATAAGCATGTCCTTAGGACAGAATAAAAAATATAATAACACAAAATAAGAAATGATGCATTTTATTTAGATGTCTGAAAGGTGAGTGATGAAATCATCAAACTTAGAAATGAAGAACCAATTTATGAAAGTATCGAATTCTCTTGAGTATACTTTAAATTATTAAATAAACTTTTTACTCTCTTTTCCCCTCCAAAAATAATCTATTCATATAATAGATACATGGTTTCACCCTGATAGCATCCTCTATTTTTTTCATTTTATTTTATTTTTTATTGTTCTTCAATACAGTTTTGTCCTCCCCTGCAAAAAAACTCTCCCTGCCAATCCCATCCCCCCTCCGACCCTTGACTTCGTCCATGAGTCCCCCATATATGTTCCTTGACAACCATTCCCCAGTTTCTCCCCATCTTCCCCTCTCCCTATTCTCTGTTCAATATCAGTTTGTTTTTCACTTCAGGGTCTCCACTTACATTTCACTTGCTTGATTGTTCTGTTGATTGGTCTATACTTGTAGGTGAAATCATATGGTATCTGTCTTTCACCGCGTGGATTATTTCACTTAGCACAATGCTCTCCAGATCCGTCCATGCTGTTGTGAGTGATAGGAGCTCCTTCTTTCTTTCTGCTGCATAGTATTCAGTTGTGTAAATGTACCATAGTTTTTTGATCCACTCATTTACTGATGGGCACCTAGGTTGCTTCCAACACTTAGCTATTGTAAATTGTGTTGTTATGAACATTAGGGTTCATAGGTTCTTTTGAATTGGTGTTTCCGGATTTTTAGGGTATAATCCCAGCAGTGAAATCACTGGGTCAAAAGGAAAGTCCTTAGGAATAAAACTTACCAAGGGGGTAAAAAATCTGCACTCAGAAAATTACACAACACTGAAGAAAGAAATTAAGGAAGATACAAACAAACGGAAGCATATACTGTGTTCATGGATCAGAAGAATTAACATAATCAAATTGTACAAACTACCCAAAGCAATTTATAGATGCAATGCAATCCTTATTAAAATACCAATGATATATTCCACAGATATAAAACAAACATTCCAAAAATGTATATGGAACCATAAACAACCCCAAATAGCTGCAGTAATTTTGAGAGAGGAGAACAAAGATGGAGTGTCCTCTATTTTAAATCGCATTTAAAGTACGCCCCAGAAAATCAAAAGGAAAGTGAAAATGAATCAAGTAGTGATGTTAAATGTATCTAGAAACATTTAAAAATATCAACTACATAAACAGACACAGAAGAATAATTTAATGTTTAAGTTACTGTACCTTATTATAAAAGTTGAATTTAGTTTGAATAATTATTGTCCAGGTTGAGTATATGTTAGCTTAACTCTTCTACTTAAATCAATGAGAAACATAAATACCTAAATAATACAATCCTTTATAGAAAACACTGGAAACTTGCTAATAGGTGAAATTATCTCAAAGTGAGATGCTATATAATAGTGTATTGTATAGTAATGAGAAGATGGAATTTTATTAAATTTTTTTCCAGAAATGTTCTAATGTTTACACAGGACAAGTGATGTACAGAATATTTTATTCAATTAGTCTGAATATTCAACAAAGTAAAATGTTTTAGCAAGCATTGTTTCCACTTTGACCCCAGTCAGGGATTTAAAAAAATACAAAACAAAAACAAAAACCCTCTACAGTGGAGATTAGGCATACATGCTAGGCTGAGACCTTCAACGACTATTAGGCCATAGGGAAAATTAGGTGTAGAGATTCTCACCTTAATGACTCAAAATTTGGAAACTCTGCTCTGTATATTAACACCTGAATGTGTTGATTTTTTTGTTTCTGGTTTAGTTGAAGTAAGGGTTATGAACTTTTGGTACTTTTAGGAAATCTTTGCAGCATCAATTGATAACCATTTAACTCTAATTGGAAATAGCAAGAATGCTATTCAATATGCCCACTGTTGTTTTAGTAGCCTCCTTTTTATTGTGAAAAACAGGCAAAATTAATCTGTTCCCAATCTCCAGAACACTGATGGTTTTCACAACAACTTTATTTTATGTAATAAATACTGTGACTTTTTAAGTGACCCTGTTTTCCTCTTTGAATAGGCTGCTAGAATGCTTGTAGACAAACATACTTCTCATTTTTAGGGAGTTAAATGTACATCCTTTGTAGTCAAGTACATCTGGGTTTGATTTCAAAGTGTGTTACAGTCCCCCTCTGAACCTCAATTTTTTTTTTATTGTATAAAGAAGATAATGCCTATTTCCTAGGGTAGAATTGATGATCAAATGGGTCAACACTTTTAAAGCACATAAAATAGTGCTTGGTCTAGAAATGTTGAAAATATTTTATTGTATGCAGACCTCATTAGGTTGTAAGATTTTACCCATTATAAACGATGCCCCCTGTAGGTGAGCAGTATGCAACATGTGAGAAATATACTTACCTCACTTTAGCACATTTTTCTTACTTTATAAAAATGTGCTTAAAATTGCTATATTGCCTGAATTTTGATACCAATCTTAAATTCCTTTTTTAGTAGAGCACAAATAATAAAATAAACAAATTAAGATTATTTTGCTTTATATGACTAGATTTTCTATTGTAAAACGTAAAGAGGAAAAAACAAATCCCGTTTTGTTTGATTTTTCTTTTCTCCTTCCTGGTGGCTAGAGTGCAAATGTGTATTAGTACGCATTGTTCTGGAGGAGTTGTGGAGGAGGGCTGTGGGCAGAACCCTTCTTCTTAAAATTCACTGGTAGCGATAGAGACCACAGTACAAGACCACAGTTCATTCTGTTCAGTGGTATAGAAGTGACATAAGCAAGAAGCTTTCCACACTTTAACATGTGTGAGGTATAGATTACAGGGCAGATGTAAGAAGGGAAAGCAGAACTAGTAAAAAGTGATGAAAATAGCAAACGTCTGAAGGACATATTCTGACTATCCTTGTATATAATTCTGAGAAATTTCTAGTTTATTAGTAAATACTGTGAAATCACTGTAGTTTCTTGTTTTAATTGACCATTTCATTTGAGGGTAATTATAGATTCATGGTAATTTTAAGAAATAATAGATACCCCATGTGCCCTGTACCCAGTGATAGAACACAGATAACAAAATGGTAACATTTTGGAAAACCAGGGTACATTATCACAACCAGGATATGGACATTGATACAGTCACCAACACAACCCCTGGTGTTGCCCTTTTGTAGCCATGCTCACCACCCCTCCACTGTCCATTCTGGCCCCTCACTGTTACTAACAAATATTGTCTAAATGGAATTATATGTGCCTTTTAGAAAGGTCTGGTTTCTTTTCTTTTTATTCACTCTAATTCCATTGGATCCACACAAATAGTGCATGTACCAATAGTTTGTTCCTTTCTGTCACTGACTAATATCCCATGGTAAGAATTTATATATATACACAGGTATATATATATATATACACACACACACACACAGGTATATATATATATATTTTATATATATACACAGGTATATATACACGGGTAATTTATATATATACACAGGTGTATATATATATATATATACACAATTTATATATATATCTGGGTTGTCTCCAGTATTTGGTTTTTATGAGTAAACTACTATAAACATCATGTAAAAGTTTTTGCAGAGATATTTTTTATTTCTTGTTCTGTGGAGTAAATGCCCAGTGGTACAATTTCTCATGTGTATCTTAGCCGCACGTTTAGTTTTATAGGAAATTACCCAACGGAATCATGTCTAGATTTTCAACTGCAATCTATGGGTTATCCAGTCTCTCTGAGTCCTTCTCAGCAATTGGTGTTGTCAATATTTATTTTAGTCATTCTGATGGGCATATCATGTTACTATAGGTTTTTAGTTGTGAATGATTTGAGTTGATCAGTGTTTTAGAAGAAACTTTTCAATGGCTACAAAACGGGAGGTAGAATGAAATGGGAGAAACTTGCATCAATGATATTACTTAGCAATATATTGTAGTGACTTACAATAGATTTCAGAAAAAGACATGATCTGAGAAGTTTGGGAGGAAGTGCTACAAGAATCTCATAGCACTACAAAGGTATTATTCAATATTTCTAGACATTTCTGAATTGGCAAAATAAAACTGGTTGATGCAAATTCAAAGGACATTTTCTTTAAACTTCAGTAGCACAGCAACCCTATAATTTGGAAGCACAGCTTATTACGTATGACTGTTACTCAGAGAACAACTAAATAACAAATGCTTAGTGATCATTCTTTAAGTCACGTTGCTTTTATGACTAGTTTAAAGATTTGACAGATTACTCTGAAAACTCAGCATATATTGTTGTCAACAAAAAGATAACTCCTGCTGAATCTTTCAGTATACATATTTATCAATCTGTGTGTCTATTATCTACATTTCAAATGTTACCTATGTTTCGAATATCTGTTTAATTCATTTCTATTCACTTGTGGGAATTTTTTTAGTCCCAACAGAAGTGTAAATAAACATGGGTTAAAGTGAATACACATTAAACAGAGGCTATGAGGGAGAGTACCCGATATTAGAGAGGGAATAGTATATGAAAACCAAGAAATAAGCTTATGCAACCCTAATAAATAGAACTGAACATAAAGAATCAAAAACAAAATAATCTTTTAACAAGTTGAACTAATAGGCTTCACCAAATGTGAGCTATGGTAATATATTTAGTTTCAGTGCCATAGGCACACAGGACAACCAGTGCCTGTGTGTCATGTTAAAGTTCTCCAGGCTCTAATGTGACATTTTTCAGGCATATGGCAGCATTCCTTAAAACTGATTTTGAGACTCAAAGTATCGAAAAATACGTAACCTAACAGAGTGATTGGATATAACGTTCGTTATTAGAGGTGGTTGTTTTATTATCTAAGGGAAAAATATAGAATTCTGGGTTCTTCCATCACAGATAGAATCTATAGCCACAAATCTAAAAATCGATAAAACTTGTTTTGGGAGAGTAAATGATTACTTGATAATTTATCTTCTACACCATCTTCCAGTGAAAGTATTACCAAGATTGTGTGTGAATCTAACCAGTGTGGAGTGCTATCGAACAGCGTTGCAGCTCACAAAAGGGAAACTTGCACTGAGATTTTTAAAGAACTACCTAAAAATATTTTATTTTCCTATACAAATAACAGTATTAAAAGCATGATCACTGTTACTCTTATCCTTATTAATTATTGCAAAGCTGACTTTAAAGTGTGGCCTCATGCCCAGGGTTGCTGAGAGAGTGTTCTAGAAATCAGTTTCCATCTATTGCACACAATCTGTTGCTATCTAAGTTTGTTACTCTCCCTAATTCTGTCTGTACCCTTCTCAAGTAATGATCCCATGTTACCAATGAATTTGAAAAGAACATTAAACTAATAAATTATCTATATGAATGTACTTTCAAGATTTTAATGATTTATTCCAAGTAGTCTTATCTTTTATATAATTCCTTTTCTCAAAATGGCTTTATTTAGTTGAGTTATAAAGCTCAGTGAAATATAATTATGGCCTTGAATTCTTACACTCAAGAAAACTTGCAATATAATTCACCAAACAGTTTTCTTTTCTGCTGAAATTTTGCAGAGTACTCATTTAGGGAAATGTTAGATTGGGGTGTGTGTGTGTCTATTGTATTTTGTTCATTAGATTCCACATATAAGTGACATATTATGGTACTTATCTTTCTCTGACTGGCTTATTTCATTTAGCATAATACATTCCAGGTCCATTCATGCTGATGCGAAGGACCAGATTTCTTTATTTTTTCATAGATGATTAGTATTCCATTCCATTATATAAATGTGCCATAGCCTTTTCATCTACTCAAGTCCTGGTGCGTGCTTGGGCTGCTTCCAGATCGTGGCTGTTGAAAATAATGCTGTGGACCTCCCGTCAGGATGGAGATGCACATGAACATGGCTGGCCGCCTCATATGACAACAGCAAAATTACAACTAGGTTACAAAAAAATCACCAAGAATCATCAGAAAATTGAGCTGTATGGCAGTCTGACAACCATGGAATTAAAGAAATCACATTCATCCTGATGGGCAGGAGGGGCAGAGATGTGGAGACATGGTATGAGCAGTTCCACATCCATGCGTGGTGCATAAAAATTGGGAGGAATATCTCAGGAGTGAGGGATCCTAGCCTCACACCAGACCACACAGCCCAGGTTTCCAGTGCCAGAAAGATAAGTCCTCTTAACTTCTGGCTGTAAAAATCAGTGGGAGTTCGGCAGCAGAAGAAACTGCACGGTTCTTAGGAGTCTCCTCTTAAAGGGCCTGCAATGGACTTAGGACTTAGGCAGACTTGCTCCCTCTGGGCTCTAGCATCTGGGCAGCAGCTGGAAGGGCACCAGTAACATATGGGAAGAAATTAAAGTATCTGGTATCAGGATGAATGATGGGGGGACAGACAGCTTCCTCCCAGAGGAAACTCCAGAGGCCAAACAGTCATTGTACCCTCTATAAGCCCTCCTGCACACAGAGCCACAGAGTAGGATCACTATATCCGAGACTCCATCAACCTGGTCCACACGGGTTGCCCCACCCTGGTGATTACCTAAATTTCTGCCCAGTCCCACTTACCAGTGTGTTTTCCTACAATAGACCACACTACTAAGACAGGGATTCAAAGAAGCTCTACCTAATACACAGAAATAAACACAGGGAGGCTGCCAAAATGAGGAGGCAAAGACATATGGCTCAAATGAATGAACAAAACTGCAGAAAAAGAACTAAACAAAATGGAGATAAGCAATCTATCAGATGCAGAGTTCAAAACACTGGTTATTAGGATGCCCAAAGGACTCATTGAGTACTTTAACAGCATAAAAAAGACCCACGCAAAAATGAAGATTATACTGAGTGAAATAAAGACAAATTTACAGGAAATCAACAGTGAAGTGGATGAAGCCAAGAATCAAATCAATAATTTGGAATATAAGGAAGAAAAAAACATTCAATCAAAACAGCAAGAAGAAAAAGAATCCAAAATAATGAGGATAGGTTAAGGAACCTCTGGAACAACTTCAAATGTACCAACTTTCGAACCATAGAGGTGAAGAAAAAGAGGAAGAAATTGAAAACTTACTTGAAAAAAATAATGAAATAAAATTTGCCTAACTTGGTGAAGGAAATAGACATAAAGACTATGAAGCACAGAGAGTTCCAAACAAGATGGATGCAAAGGGGACCAAGCAAAGACACATCATAATTAAAATGCCAAAGGTTAAAGATAAAGGGAGAACCTTAAAAGCAGCAAGAGAAAAACAGGGTTACCTACAAAGGAGTTCCTGTAAGACTTTCAGCTGATTTCCCAAAAGAAACTTTTCAGACTAGAAGGAACTGGGACTGGCAAGAAATATGCAAAGCAATTCAAAGCACTGACCTATAACCTAGAATACTCTATTCAGCAAAACTGTCATTTAGAATGGAAGGGCAAATAAATTGCTTCCCAGATAAGGTAAAGCTAAAAGAGTTCATCATCACCAAACAATTATTATGTGAAGTGTTAAAGGGACTTATTTAAGAAAAAGAAGAAGATCAAAACTGAACATTAAAATGGCAATAAATTCACAACTATCAATAATTGAATTTTGAAAACAAACTAGGCCAACAAGTGGAACAGAAACAGAATCATAGATATGAAGTTCATTTGGAGTGTTATCAGCTGGGAGGGGGAGAAGGAGAATGGTGGAAAAGGTGCAGGGATTAAAAAGTCAAAACTGGTGGGTACAGAAGAATAGACAGGGAGATGTTAAAAATAGTGTAGGAAATGGAGGAACCAAAGAACCTATTTGCATGACCCATGGACATGAATTAAGGGAGGGATTATTGGAGGGAATGTGGGGTACTGGGTGGAGTGGGGCAAAGGAGTAAAAGTTGGTACAAATGTAATGGCATAATCAATAAAATATATTTTTTAAAAAAGAAAATAATGCTGCAGTAAAAAAGAAAATTTGCTTTTTAAAAAAGAAAATATATGCACAGGGGTGCATATATCCTTTCAAATCAGTATTTCAGATTTCTTTGGAGCTATTCCCATAAGTGGAATTGCTGGATCATAAGGCATTTCCATTTTTAATTTTTGAGGTAACTCTATAATGCTTTCCACAGTGACTGCACCAAATTGCAATCCCAAGGGGGGTCCCTTTTCTCCACATCCTCACCAACACTTGTTTGTTGATTTTTTCATGGTAGTCATTCTGACAGGTGTGAGGTGGTATCTCATTGTAATTATAATTTGAATTTCTCTGATGTTCAGTGGCATTGAGAGTCTTTTTATATGTCTATTGGGCATCTGTATGTCCTCTTTGGAGAAATGTCTATTCAGGTTCTTTGCCCATTTTTAAATTGTATTGCTTGTTGTTATTATTATTATTTTTAGTGGTGATGAGTTGTATAAGCTCTTTATAAAGTTTTGAATATTAACTTCATATTCCATGTATCATTGGTATCTTCTCCCATTCAGAGGTGTCTTTTCATTTTGTTGATTGTTTCCTTTGTTGTGCAGAAACTTCTTAATTTGATGTAGTCCCATTTGTTTATTTTTTCTTTTATGCCCCTGAGGTTATGTATATGAGAAAAAATATTGCTATAAGAAATGTGCAAGATTTTATTGACTTTGTTTTCAAATAAAGTTTAGAAACAGATCCATAGATAAAGAAGACCAAAAGCTGTCGGAGGGGAGGAGGGTTGGGAACTGGGTTGACAGCATAAAGAGATTAAGAGAGAGAAAAAATATATATATATGGTTATAGACACAGGCAATAGCATGGTGATTACCAGAGGGAAAAAGTGTTGGGAGAGATAGAAGGGAATTTGGAGGGATAAGTGGTGATGGAAGGAAACTTGACTCTGGGAGGTGAACACACAATACAGTATAAAGATGATATGTTATAGAATTGTACACCTGAAACCTATATAATTTTATTAACCAACATCACTCCTTTAAGTTCAATACCTTTTTTAATTTTAAAAAGAAAAAAATATTATTATAGTAATTTACATATGAATTCAGTGCTAGTTTTAAAATTCAGCTTCTACTATTCCCAGCTGTCCTCTGTACAGATTCCAGATTATGCCTCAGTGTATCCATAAAATTCCTCTTTATCACTCTGTGGGTCCCCCATTTCACTTTACCTAGTTTCCTCACCTGCGTGGAGCTCAGACTTTTTCCAGTTAAAGTTCGAACGATGACCTTATTTCTGACCCTCTGTCTTGGCGAGCACCTTATCCTTGGACACCGTTGCTCTTTTGGTGACTGTTGAAATTTGGGCTTCAGTGCTTGCTCAGTGCCATCACTCAAAGCCTATTTCTAAACAAAGGATGGGTTTGCTTTAGCAACACAGTTTATCTCCTTGTCTAATTAGTGCATCCTTGGCCGGGGCGCTACTAAGGTAGCAAAAATTTGGCTCTAGCTTTGTGCTGCTAATGAGGATTTTAGCCTGCGAGTATGCTTTGCCTATAGCAACTTGGTTTATTCTCTTCATTTTAGGTCCACTTATTGTCAGTCTATTATACTGTTCCAATTCTGTAAAATGATACATAGTCACAAGAACATCTTCCTATTATGTCTCCAGGGCAGGATCATCTGCATAAAGTGTTCCCTGGCTGAATCATGCACAGACCCACAATCTGTTCAGTTTCCCATGGCATTACTAACCTTCAAGGACTTAGTTGCTCCCTCTCTTTTAGCAGCATAGAAATAGTCGAATAAATCCACGTTAAACATGAAATCCAACTTGGTAAATATGCCAAAGAAAATATATGGCCAACGTGAAAGCCTGTGTTATATGATATGTTTCTTTAGTTATGCATTGAGAATAGTTATCTCTTATTGTTGATATTAGAAGTCCCGTCTACACATTGGGAGATTTCTGCTATCACTCATTTCATGTGTTTCTAATGAAATTACCCATTAGTATACCTTACACACTCTCTGGTCACAGGAGGACCCACCTGGCCCTGACCTAGACAATTATGGAAACTCATCCTTTTCTCTGTTACCTAAACCGCGTTAGAGTCTTTTACTGAGATTCAGTGCATGCTAAAGGAGTGAATCTCTCTGTTCTAATTAAAATTGTTTTTCACAGACAGTGACCAGAGGGGAAGGGCAAAGGGGATAATGGTGGAAAGAAGGGGAAGGGACTAGTCAAAGAACATGTATGAATGACCCATGGACATGGGCAACAGAGTGGGGATTGACTGTGGGAGTGGGGTGTGGGCTGGGTGGAGAAGGGCAAAGGGGGGAAAATGGGGACAACTGTAGTAAAATAACAATAACAAATTTTTTAAAATAAAATAAAATC